>JBBJLS010071205.1:0-11278 GCA_037577275.1 Bryconaethiops microstoma | reverse complement strand
CACAACATACACACAACACAAACCTCACACTCACAACATACACACACACACACCTCTACACACTCCTCACACACTTCACCGAGAGGTACACACTCACACACACGCACACACACACACACATACACACCCACCTCTACACACTCCTCACACACTTCACCGAGAGGTATACACTCACTCACTTCTACACACTCCTCACACAGTAATCTCACACTGAAGTCACACACTTAAACTCTGATCTCACTCACTGATCTCACACTGATGTCACATACTGATCTCACACTGATCTCACACACAAACTCTGATCTTACTTTGATCTCACACTGATGTCACACACTGATCTCACATTGATCTCACACTGATCTCACATTTGTCTTATACACTTAAACTCTGATGTTATACACTGATATCTTGCACTGATCTTATGCACTTAAACACTGATCTCACATTGATCTCACACAAACTCTGATGTCATACACTGATCTCACACTGTTCTCCTACACTGATCTCACACTGAACTCACACACACACACAAACACACACACACACTTCAAAGAGAGGTACACACACAAACACACATACAGACTCCTCACACACTTCACTGAGAGATACACACACACACATACACACACACTGATCTCACAAACTCTGATCTCACATTGATGTCACACATAGATCTCACACTGATCTCACACTGTTCTCACTCTGATCTCACTCACTGATTTCACATTGATGTCACACACTGATCTTATATTGATCTCACAATTATTTCACACTGTTCTCACACTGATCTCACACACTGATCTCAGATTGATCTCACATTGATCACACACTCAAACTCTGATCTCACCCACTGATCTCACAGCGATGTCACGCTGAATTCATACACTGATCTTACACACTTAAACACTGATCTCACAGAAACTCTGATTTTATACACTGATATCACGCTGTTCTCATACACTGATCTCACATTTATCTCATAGTGACCTTACACTAATCTCACACTGATCTTTCACACTGATCTCACACACTGATCTCACACTGGTCTTACATTAATCTAATACTCATCTCACACTTACCTCACACACTGATTTCACGCACTGATCTCACACACTGATCTTACACACATTAACAATGATCTCACACACTGATCTCACACAGTGATCTCACACACACCTACACAATGATCTCACACTGATCTCATAGGGATCTGATCTGATCTGATCTCACACTCTTGAAATCAGATCTGTATATAGTGTTAATAATGTGAAATATGTTTTTAGGGGTTTTGCATCAGATGTTTGCTCTGCAGGATTAGACCTTCTCGCACCTTCTTCATATTTCAGACCCTCTAATTCCTGTAACTGATGTTCTAAAAAAAACATCACAAGCAGCCGATTATGTTCCACGTTTCCATCCTGAGCAGCTAAGAGGACAAAAGCAGCGTTTTTGTCACGTCTCCTCTGAGTGATTGAGCAGCGATTCATCAGCAAACATCTCCAGCCCCGCATTCCAGCACTTAACTCCCCCTACCCCCCCGCTGCTGTATTAGCAGATGTTAAAAAGCCTTTAGCTGAAAATCTCCAGCCTCATTAATCATTAATGCCTCTGTTCTTCACGGTTTTGATCACATTTGCTTCTTGCATTAAACAAATACAGCAAATATCAGAATAAACTGGCTTAATCACTGGCCACTTTATTGGAAACAACCACCTAGTGTATCCTTATGTATTTGTTTATTTTGGGTCACCATCTGACTCTATGACTTTGGTCAAGACACATTTTTAGCAAAATTGTATTGGTGGGAATGCGTCCATCTCTCTAAGATCACTTCAGGATGAGAATATGCTGTGCGCGTTTTGGCTGCCGCTTCTCACTGGACCTTTTGGACTTTTTGGGCTGTTTGGGCCTTGTGTTATTATTTCTCTGTTTATTATTTGCTGCTGCTGTCTCTTACTATTCTGTTGAGACAATGCTTTGAATAAACCTGCTTTCTACCTGCACAAGCCCTCTTCCTCTTCTCATG
Organism: Bryconaethiops microstoma; assembly: GCA_037577275.1. NCBI lineage: Eukaryota > Metazoa > Chordata > Actinopteri > Characiformes > Alestidae > Bryconaethiops > Bryconaethiops microstoma. The sequence goes on along the minus strand of JBBJLS010071205.1, from coordinate 9,252 downwards.
CACCGTGACTGCACTGAGTGAGTCTCTATTCCTTTGCTTCATTGCCATTGACAGTTTTGATTGTTGTAAGAGCGGCTGACCCGCTTGCACTTCCCTCACTCTAGCTGGTTGTGTAGTGAGTTCTGGGTTGGCTAATGTGCGTGGTCTTGGTTAGCATGGTATTGTGTAGCTTGGTTGCGGCTGGCGTCCGGACACTTACTGCTTGTTTTTGGTCACGGCCGAAAGTTGTGCTGTTTATTGCACTATTCTGCTACCTGGCAATGCAGCTTATATACTCTCGGTCTGCACTTTTGGACTGTCACTCTTGGATGGACCCAGTTACCTACAATTTGTGTCGTTCACTGGAAATTGCTCGAGATCCCCGCTACATCCACCACTACAAACGAGGACCCTCCCTTATCTACAGCTCTGATTCAATCATCCCAACCATATGGACATATGATCGTGCCCGTTGTTGTGACACGCTTGCTGTAAGAGGAATAAACTCAACAATCTTCGCCCGTTCTATAACTCATAAAGCCTCGCTAGTTAACGACCTCATATTACAAAAGAAAATAGCCTTGTTTTGTACTACAGAATCATGGCGACAACCTGGTGACTATTTTCATTTAAACAAGTTGGCTCCTCCTGGATACAACTATTTCTCCAAAACCAGACGAGTAGGAAGAGGTGGTGGCTTGGCTGTGATTTACAGATCTGACTTATCGATCAAAGAACTTTCACTATTTGATGTATATTCGTTTGAATACATTGTTTAAAGGTTGTTTCCTCTCCACCATTGCTGCTGCTGTTAGTTTATCACCCTCCCAAAACGGCTGCTAGTTTTTTGTCTGAATTTCATGAACTCCTAACTATAACTTCCTCTCTCCACTTTTCCATGACTTTAACATCCATTTTGACACCAAATGCTCCTTCACATGCGAGTTTATTTCTGTACTGGATTGCTTTAACTTAACCCAGCATGTTGATTTTCCAACTCATACTCATGGTCACACTTTCGATTTCATCTGTAGTACTGGTTTGAATGATATCCGTGTCTACGGTTCAGAATCAGGAATTTCTGATCATTAGCTCATTGAATGTAGCTTTTCTGTCTCTACTCCTTCTCCTCCTTGAAAGAAGATATCTGTGTCTTTTCATAATTTTAAGTCTGTCTGTCCAGACCAAGTTGCTGTTTCTCTTCAGTCCTCATCCCTGGCAGTCTTGCTAAATCTATCCTCCCCTGACAATATGGTCTCTTTTTATGATCATGCTCTCAGTGGTTTGCTTAATGACCTAACCCCTATGAAATGTTGGTATATCCCTGTGTCCTGCTCTTGCCCATGGTTTAGCTCTGAGCTCAGAGCCATGAATGCCACTAACCAGCGTCTTGAACGTCTTTATAAGAAAAGTGGTCTTGAGGTCCATTTACAGTTATACACTGAACATATACATAAGTATAGGGATGCCATAAATGCTGCTCACTCAAGCTACTATTCCTCCATCATAAATGGACCTAGGAGCTTTTTCAGGACTTCTAATAAACTCCTCCAACCTCCTTCAAAATCTTGCCCTAACACCCCTGAGCAGTGTCAAGGTTTTTTACATTTCTTTGAAAATAAAATTAACCAAAGTTTTACTTCTAACTCTCATGTATCTCCCTCTGTAAATTCTCCTTATCTAACTTACTTAATTACTTAATATTCTTTTCCTCCTCAATTTAAGTGCTGCATTTGACACTGTAAATCACAAAATACTTATCTCCCGTCTTTCATCTATTGGTATCTCAGACATTGCCCTTCAGTGGTTTAAGTCTTATCTCTCAAATAGAAAACAATTTATCACAATGGGTCCATATAAATCTTCCATCTCTCCTGTCATGTCAGGGGTCCCTCAGGGATCAGTCCTTGGACCCCTTCTCTTTCTTGTCTACATCTTGCCCCTTGGCCAGATTATACGTAGCCATGATCTCAACTTTCACTGTTACGCTGACGATATTCAGTTATACGTCAGTACACACTCCCCCTCAGTCTCTCCACCCAACTCTCTAATAGCTTGCATCACTGACCTAAAGCTCTGGATGCAGGACAACTTTATACAGTTGAATACTGATAAAACTGAGGTATTACTAGTTGGCTCCAAATTTCATTATCTCATTCTGGGGATCTTTTGGTCAGTGTGGTGTGCTGGTAAAGCCTGCTTCCCAGTTGTCAGAAATCTTGGTGTGCTCTTTGACTCTTCACTTAATTTTGAGTCGCACATCAAGTCCATCTCAAAAACAGCTTTTTATCACCTCTGCAATATTGCTCGCTTACGACCATTCTTGTCTAGCAGTGATGCTCTTAGTCTAGTCCATGTCTCGCATTGACAGCTCCTTGTTCATTGGCCTCCCGTGCAAATGTATACAAAGGTTACAGTACATACAAAACACTGCCGGCAGAGTTCTTACACACACTAAACATTCTGGCCACATCACAACCTATCCTCTCTCAGTTACACTGGTTACCAATTCCAGCTTGAATTAAGTTTAAAGTTTTACTCCTCACCTTTAAAGCTCTCCACGGCCTTGGTCCTCCCTACCTTACTCAACTCCTGACTTCTTACTCTCCCTCTCACTCTTTCAGATCTTCTGGCACTAATATTCTTGTTCCATGCACTAGACTCTCCACTCTTGGAGGTAGGTCATTCAGTCGCATGGCTCCCAAACTATGAAACTCTATTCCACAAACCCTCCGTGACTGCTGCTCTATCTCATCTTTCAAACGTGATCTGAAGACCTTACATTTCAATTAATATTTCTCTTCCACCATGCCTATGTAAAATTATTTTTTTCCCTGCTATATAAAGCAAACTTGGGTTTGTGAAAGGTGCTGTATAAATGTAACCTATTATTATTATTATTATTATTATTACTATTATTATTATTATTAACACTTGCCCACCACTCAAAACCCCATCCCAGTGCTGTCACAGCACCCCCTGCTGTTCTGAATATGGGAAAGACACACCCACCACCCAAAACCCCTCCCAGTGCTGCCACAACACCCAAGGCTGTTCTGATTATGGAAAAGAGCACCCCCCTTACAGGGGGTCTTCGAATTATGCCTCAGATTCTTTGACAGTGATGTAAATGCAAATTTCGGTGTAAGTTGAAACACATTCTAGCCTAAGTCACTTACCTATTTTTACACAGTTGTAAAATCATAAAAACACAACTAAGCCACAGATAAAAGAAAAAGGAAAACTCCCTCACTCATACATCATGTTACTGCGTATTCTTCCATCACATGCAACCAAACTAATTCACCCACTTAGTCCGTAAATATGTCGTATGTCGAGACTGTTGTAACTTGAGGACACCCAGTAATTTGTTTAGTTGCTAGTGAGCAATAAGAGGTGAAAGTAAACATCTACAGCCTGCGTTCGCAAAATGAACACTTTTATACACGTTCAGAACAGACCACACAACACAAAACTCTTTACCCCAAACCCCCGCCCCCCCAAACTCCCCATACCATAACTGGGCCTCTTGTGTCTGCAGGGAGCAATGCAGGACCTCCCTTACACTGCAGAGCAGGGTCACGCGGGGGTTTAATTACTGCCATTCATCGCTGTTCATACTGGAGTGTGCGTGTGTATGTGTTTGTGTGAAGAGAGAGAGAGTGAGAGAGAGAGAGATTATAATTACACAACAATCTGTAATCAAGTAAGAGGATGTCACAGTACAGGAGTGTATCTCTCCTCTTATCTCTTAACTCCTCTCTTCTCCTTTCTTTTCGTCTTTTTTATCCTATTCTCTTCTCCTTGCTTCTCTTCTATTCTCTTCTCCTCTCCTCTCCTCTCCACTCTTTTCTTCTCTTCTCTTCTCCTCTCATCTCCTCTCTACTCCTCTCTTCTCTTCTCTTCTCTTGCCCTCTTCTCTTCTCTTTTCTTATTTTTCTTCTCTTCTCTTCTCTTCTGTTCTCCTCTATTTTTGTCTCCTCTCCGCTCCTCTCCTTTCCTTTCCTCTTGTTTCATCTCCACTCTTCTCTTCTCTTCTCCTTTCATCACCTCTCCATTCTTCTCCTCACTTTTTCTCTCCTCCCCTCCTTCTCTTCTATTCTATTCCCTTATTTTTCTTCTCTTCTCCGCTCTTATCTTCCATTCTTTTCTCTTTTCTTCTCTTCCCTTCTGTTCTCTTCTCTTCTGTTCTCTTCTCTTCACGCACACAGAGCTGTGTCTGTGTGTGTGTGTGTGTGGGGGGGGGTGTGATAGATGGTGGGGGTACTGAAGGAATCGGTCACTGAGGTTCAGATGTTTGAGCTGATGAGTGATTTTATAGACCTGGTCTGTATTGAGTCATTGAGCAATTTCGCTAATTTAGAAAAAACAATGACTAATCAATCATTTTGACAGGTGCAGTTTGTCACACAGCTCGCAAACACACACTCAGATCCCAGTGCCCGTCAGCACTCCTGTTCAATATGCCTATCCTAAGTCATGAAAATGTATTGTGAAAATGTCCTGTGTTTTCTCCTGATTTCTCCTTTTCCCCCAGTGTTCTTGTTTTCTTCTGTTTTCTCCTGTTTTCTCCTGTATATCTCAGTACACAGTTAACATATACATTCATTGATTTTCTTTAACTGGTTCATTGTTACTAGGGCTGCGCGTACCCGGTCAGTGGTTCTCCAAGAAAACCAGAGCTGCACTTTACTGCTGCTTTTGTTAATTTGCTGCTTGTTGATTTAACCACATTTGTTACCACATACTTTTACCACTGTCTAGCATAGTCTTCTGAAAGTTTCACTTTAAAAAACTTTAAAAGCTGTGCTTTAATGAGAGGGGCTACAATCAATGATTCTAGAGGAACATACTGCAGCAGGACTGCAGCAGAATCTGCTACTGAGAGCCAAAGGGTCAGAGCAGGAAAACAAATAGTGGCATTTTTTATCACATTAATGTTGGTCACAGTAGTTCTTTAAACGGCAATACTGTAGCAGAATGGCAGTTTATGTTAATAATAATTTTTATCAATAACAGCTCAACTCCAAAACAAAATAAACTCCTGTGCAGTTAAAATAAAAACAACTTAAAAAATTTTATGAATAAAAAAATAACTCTCTACCTGCAAGGGGTGTTCCAGCTTTAGGCAGCAAAAACACAGATATTGGGTGTGTGCATGTACTTGTGTGTGTGTGTGTGTGTGTGTGTGTGTGTGTGTTTGTATGAGAGAGACAGAGAGAGAGAGAGACCCATGTCTAAACAAAAGATCAGGCCTCATTGCTTTTCATGCACTGGAGTCCAGTTCACACAAAACAAAGGGCATTCTGTCCTTCAGCGGGTCTACCTGCGCGCGCGCGCACACTCACACACACACACACACACACACACACACACAAACTTTATTAGGTATTATCAGTAACTGTGTGGAATTAAATGGTCCATAAATAACATTTTAATATTTTCTATAATATCACAAAAATCATCTCCCCTCCATCAGAAAGATGCGGTTTTGGTGTGGTCTTGTTGGGCTGTTGTTGGGCTGTTGGTGCGGTATTGGTGCAATGTTGGTGTGGTGTTGGTGCAGTATTGGTACAGGGGCAGTGTTGGTGTAGTGTTGATGTGGTGTTGGTGCAGTGTCGTTGTGGTGTTGGTACAGATGCAGTGTCACTGTGGTGTTGGCATGGTGTTGGTATGGTATTGGTGTGGTGTTGTTGCTATGTTGGTGCGTTGTTGATGCAGTGTTGTGCGGTGCTGATGCAGTGTTGGTGTGGTGTTGGTGTTTTGTTGGTGCAGTGTCACTGTGGTGTTGGCATGGTGTTGGTATGTTACTGGTGTGGTGTTGTTGCTATGCTGGTGCGTTGTTGATGCATTGTTGTACGGTGCTGATGCAGTGTTGGTGTAGTGTTGGTGTGGTTGGTGTGGTGTTGGTGTTACTATGGTGTTGGCGCGGCGTTGGTGCAATGTTCCTGCGGAATTGGTGTGGTGCTGGCATTGGTGGTGTTGGTGCAGTGTTGATGTTGGTGCAGTGTTGTTTTGGTGTTGGTGCAGTGTTGATGAGGTGCTGATACAGTGTTGGTGTTTGTATTGGTGCGGTGTTGGTGTGAGTGCTGTGGTGTTAGTGTGGTTGGTGTGGTTGGTGCGGTGTTGCTGTGGTGTTGGTGCAGTATTGGTGCGTCATTGGTGCAATGTTGGTGTGGTGTTAGCATTGGTGCAGTGTTGTTGTGGTGTTGCTGCGATGTTGGTGCAGCATTGGCATGGTATTGCGGTGTTGGTGTGGTGTTGAGGCAATGTTGGTGCAGCGCTGATGCAGTGTTGGTGCAGCATTGGCATTGGTGTTGGTGTTGTGGTGTCGGTGTGTCGGTTGGGTGTTGGTTTGGTTGGTATGGTGTTGATGTTGGTACAGTGTTGGGCTGTTGTTGGTGCAGTTTTGATGCATTATAGATGTGGTGTTGGTGCGGTATTGGTGGGGTGTTGTTGGTGTGGTGTTGTTACAGTTTTGGTGTGGTGTTGTGGTGGTGGTGTGCTAATGGTACAGTGTTTGTGAGGTGTTGGTACAGTGCTGGTGTGGTGTTGGCATGGTGTTGGTGTGATCCTGGTGTGGTGTTGTAGCAGTGTTTGTGTGGTGTTGGTGCAGTGCTGGTGTGGTGTTGGCATGGTGTTGGTGTGATGCTGGTGTGGTGCTGTAGCAGTGTTGGTGTGGTGTTAGTGCAGTGTTGATGTGGTTGGTGTGTTGTTAGTGCAGTGTTGTGAGGTGTTGGTGTGGTGTTGGTGTTAGTGCGGTATGGGTGTGGTGTTGGTGCACTGTTAGTGCAGTGTTGGTGCAGTGTTGGTGTGTTGTTGGTACAGTGTTGGTGCAGTATTGGTTTTGATGCAGTGTTGGTGTATTGTTGGTATGGTGTTGGTGTGGTAGGATTGATGTGTTGGTGCGGTATGAGTGTTGCGTTGGTGTGGTGTTGATGCTTTGTTGATGCTTTGTTGCTGCAGTGTTGCTGCAGTGTTGGTGCGGTATGGGAGTGGTGTTGGTGTGGTGTTTCTGATGTGTCTCAGGAAACGAGTTTCCTGATGTTTAAATGCATGTGATTTGTCGCACGAGGCAAAGCCTGAAGCCAAACAGGCAGTAATGTGAGGAAAGCTGCCGGCTGGTCGCAGGTCAGTGACTGGTGGAACTTTGCGAAGTGGAGGATCAAGTCGAGCCCAGCTGCCTTTCACGAAAACACATTGTTTTGTTTTCTGTTTCAGTTTTGTTCTCTTTTTCAGTTTTGGTGGGAAAGTCATGTCAGACCTCCACCATGCCTTCACCATCTTCACCTCCTTCATCTACTTCTTCTCCTTTACCTCCTTCACCTCATCTCCTTCTCCTCCTTCACCTCCTTCTCCTCATTCCGCTCCTTTTCCTTCACTGCCTTCTCCTCCTTCACTTCTTTCTGCTCCTTCACTTTCTTCTCCTCTTTCACTTCTTTCACCTCCATCTCCTTCTTCTTCACCTCCTTCTCCTTTTTCAGCTCCTTTATATCCTTCTCTTCCTTCACCTTCATCTCCTTCACCTTTGTCACTTCCTTCTCTTCTTTCACCTCTTTCTCCTCCACCTTTGACACCTCCTTCTCCTCCTTCACCTCCTTCTCCACCTCCTTCTCTTCTTTCACCTCCTTCTCCTCCTTCTCCTCTATCTTCTTCTCCTTCAACTCCATCTCCCTCTCCTCCTTCACCTCCTTCACCTCCTTCTCCTTTTTCACTTTCCTCTCCTCCTTCACCTCCTTTATATCCTTTTCTTCCTTCACCTTCGTCTCCTTCACCTTTGTCACCTCCTTGTCCTCTTTCACTTCCTTCTCCTCCATCTTCTTCTCCTCCTTCTCTTCCATCTTCTTCTCCTTCACCTCCTTCATCTCCCTATCCTCCTTCACCTCCTTCTCCTTCTTCACCTCCTTAATCTCCTTCATCTCCTCCTCCTTCACCTACTTCTCCTGCATCTCCTCCTCCTTCACCTTCTTCTCCTCCTTCATCTATTTCACCTCATCTCCTTTACCTCCTTCACCTCCTTTTCCTCTTTCTCCTCCTTCACCTCTTTCTCTTCCTTCTCCTCTTTCACATCCTTAATCTCCTTCACCTTCTCCTCCTTCACTTCCTTCATCTCCTTCACCTACTTCTCCTCATTCATCTCCTCCTTCTTCATCTCCTTCTCCTGCTTCTCCTCCTTCACCACCTTCTCCTCCTTCATCTCCTTTGCCTCCTTCTCCTCCTTCTTTATCTCATTCATGTCCTTCTCCTTCACATCCTTCTTCTCCTTCACCTCCTTCACCTCCTTCACCTCTCTCTTAACCCTAAAAAAGTGCTCCACCGCCCAAGTCCAGCTGGGTTACTGTGGTGACAGTCAGTTCCATTTACACCATCAGACCTCACCTTCACCTCCTTTATATCCTTCTCTTCCTTCACCTTTGTCTCCTTACCCTTCGTCACCTCCTTCTCCTCTTTCACCTCTTACTCCTCCACCTTTGTCACCTCCTTCTCCTCTTTCAACTCCTTCATCTCAATCTTCTTCTGCTCCTTTCATCTTCTTCTTCTTCATCTTCTCCTCCTTCATCTCCTTGTCCTCCTTTAACTCCTTCTCCTCCTTCACCTCCTTAATCTCCTTCCTCTTCTCTTGCTTCCCCTCCTTCTCTTCCTTCATCTACTTCTCCTCCTCCATCTACTTCACCTCATCTCCTTCTCCTCTTTGACCTCCTTCTCCTCCTTCTCTTCCTTCTCCTCTTTCACTTCCTTAATCTCTTCACCTGCTCCACCTTCACTTCCTTCATCTTCTTCACCTACTGCTCCTCATTCATCTCCTCCTCCTGCTTCTCCTCCTTCACCACCTTCTACTCCTTCATCTCCTTTGCCTCCTTCTCCTCTTTCTTTATCTCCTTCACATCCTTCTTCTCCTTTACCTCCTTCACCTCCCTCTTAACCCTCAAAAAGTGCTCCACTGCCCAAGTCCAGCTGGGTTACCGTGGTGACAGTCAGTTCCGTTTACACCATCAGACCCCCAATAAGTCTCCTCCTGATAGAGAAGATTCACCAAAACACATGTAAAACTTTTAAATGATCCCTTCTGCAAACCAGACAGAGAGCAAGAAGAGATAGGAAAGAGGAGAAGGAGAGAGAGTGGGGTTCCGTCATGCAAAATGAACACGATTTCCAACCAGCATATTACTGTTCTCCTATCTGATACCAGGCACACACACACACACACACACACACACACACACACACACACACACACACACACACGCACAAACACACACACACACACACACA
>JBBJLS010071204.1:0-30933 GCA_037577275.1 Bryconaethiops microstoma | reverse complement strand
TTCCATTCCCTAACTACAGGGGTCAGTCTCCCTGGAGCAACTGGGGGTTAAGGGTCTTGCTCAGGAACCCAGTGGTGGTCCTGAAGGTAGGATTTGAACCCAGGACCTCTTGGTCAAAGGCTGGTCTCTAGATCTCCCTGCCTCATCATAGGTCAATCTAATAATAAGCTTTATAGACCTCTTTTCTCGTCTAGGGGAAATTAGTACAGCAGAATCTCCTACAGCTATAGATCCATCCCTCTGTCCTACAGGTGTCTCTGGGTCTTCGATAGTGTTCGTCTCACCATCATTCATACCTGCGAGCAGATTTTCGACATCTGATGTTATATCAGGCTCATGGTCACTTTCAACGTGATCGGACATAGTCCTCCATTCCTCAGTAGTGTCATTTGCTGATAACACATGTCCATGGGTCCTCGCATTGACATGACCTTTAGTTTCAACAATCCCTGGTCTCCATCTGAATAAGGGTTGTACTTCAGACTCAGAGTCACTCATTTCCTCGTCCTCTAAGTGAATTTCATTCTCTCGAGGTTCTAACTTACGTGACCTTCTCAACACAGACCCTCTGCAAGTTCTAGGTACAGGTCTCTTTGTAGGTAGCTGAACACCTGACTCGTCAGATGTCCTGACCATACTACCTTTTGGTAAAATGTTGTCTCTGTGAATGGTTCTAAGTTTTCCCATACCACTCTCCGGTTTTACCTTATAAACAGGCAAATCAGGGAGCTTATCCACCACCACATAAGGTAAAGGGTTCCACTTACTCTGCAGCTTATGTTTTCCCTTCAACCCCAAATTCTTCAATAACACTCTATCACCCTTGGTTAACACTTGGTTGCGCAAGATTCTCTCATAATTTCTCTTGTTCCTCAGATGAACCTGTGTTGCAGACTTTGCAGCAAGTTCGCATGCACTCTGCAAATCTCTTTTCAGCTCTTCCACATAATGTGAATGACTGACTGCTTCTGGTTCGTCAGTTCCAAAACATACGTCAATAGGCAATCTAGCCTCTCTGCCAAACATGACATAATAGGACAAAAACCCTGTTGCATCATTTTTGGTGCTACATGGTGACTCCACTGGCATTTATGTGTGTCCTTCAAAGTTCCTAACATAGAGAGTAGGGTTCTATTAAACCTCTCGGGTTGTGGGTCTCCTTGGGGATGGTATGGGGTCGTCCGTGACTTACGAATCCCCAAAGTCCTTAAAAGTTCTTGGATCAACCGGCTTTCAAAATCACGGCCCTGATCCGAATGAATTCGGGCTGGTAGGCCATAGTGAACAAAAAACCTGTCCACCAAGACTTTGGCAACCATTACTGCTCTTTGGTCTTTAGTAGGGTATGCTTGTGCATAGCGACTAAAATGATCAGTGACAATGAGAATATTTGAGAACCCACTGGAATCTGGTTCTAAGGACAAAAAATCGATACATACCAGCTCCATGGGACCATTGGAGATGATCTGGTGCAATGGAGCAGATCGTGGGCAGGGACTCTTCCATGTCACACACTTCCCACAGTCACTTATATACTTTTCCACAGTCTGGGTAATTTTTGGCCAATAAAACCTGTCTCTTATCAGGTCTACTGTCCTCTCTACACCCTAATGTCCCATATCTTCGTGCAAAGCACAGCATACTTGCATTCTGAACTTCTTAGGTAGTAGCAACTGGCGTCATTCTTTTCCAGATACTTTACGTGTAATTCTGTATAACAATCCATCCTCAATCCTCAGTTTTGGCCCCTCACGCTTCAACAGAGCCACCTCAGGATCAGACTGGTTTGAAATAGACAGCCACTGACCAGTGTTCAAGGCCTCTCTAACTACCCTGAGAACGCTATCCTCTAGTTGAGCTTTCTGCAAATTTTCTCGGGTGGACTGTTCTAACTGACCCAAAGTGAGATGGGTTGCAAAAACATACAGTTCAGGCACCCCCTCTGCAGGAACTCCTAATCTATCTGCCACACGCAGATCACTGCTATGCGACTCCCACACGTGCACACCCACACTATCACAAATTGCCTTCACATCACCCTGAGAAAGTTTCTTCCAGGGATCAGTGTTCTTATCAGTCCAGCTACGGGAAAGCAAATCAGCGTCAACATTGGCCTTTCCAGGATGGTATTTCATCTCAAACTCATACGTGGCTAGCGCAGCGAGCCATCTGTGTCCTGTAGCATTGAGCTTGCCAGTTGTCAACACATATGTGAGCGGATTGTTGTCCATCATCACAGTAAATCTCACCCCGTATAGGTAATCGTGGAATTTATCCACTACTGCCCACTTGAGGGCCAAAAACTCAAGTTGGTGTATGTGATACTTCTGTTCAGCAGCATTTAAACCTCTGCTAGCAAAGGCAACGGGCCTGAGACCCTCAGGATACACCGGATTCAAAACAGCTCCAAGCCCCTTAAGGCTGGCATCAACGTGCAACATATAGGGCTTACCTGGATTGGCAAAGGCCAACACCGGTGCGTTGGTAAGACACTTAATGATCTCCCTGAAAGCTGCCGTACAAACATATGTCCATCATGGACCAAACAGTTCAGACTCCTTGTAATAGTGCTGGTCTTTCACAACACTCATTTTTTTTATCGTTCCTCACCGGAGGGTACCCCTTAGTTAGGTCTGTTAGCGGCTTCACGATGGAGGAATAGTTGACGATAAATCTGCGGTAATAACCACAGAAACCGAGGAATGACCTCAATGAGCGTAAGTCAGTGGGCTGTGGCCACTGGGTTACAGCTTCCACCTTTGACGGATCTGGGGCTATACCGTCAGCCGACACTATATGACCTACATATTTCACTTTGGGCTGACAGAACTGACACTTGTCCAGTGAAACCTTTAGGCCTGCCTCCTCTAAATGGTCTAAGACTTTCAGGAGCCTTTCCTCATGTTCTTCCAAAGTAGCACCAAACACAATCAAGTCATCGAGATAAACAAGGACTTGTAACAAGCTCATGTCTCCTACTTCTCCATTAAGCGCTGAAAGGTCGCAGGAGCTCCCATCACTCCCTGCGGCATACGTTCAAATTGGTAAAATCCTAAAGGACAAATAAAAGCTGTTTTCTCTTTGTCCCCCTCCTCCATGGCTATTTGGTAATAGCCAGTATGAAGGTCTAAAACAGAGAAACAACGGCTTCCAGCTAGACAATCCAATGCATCGTCGATGCGTGGCGTAGTGTACTGATCTGGTATTGTCTTCTTATTCAGAATCCGGTAGTCAATGCACATCCGCACATTACCATCTTTCTTTCTCACAATCACTATAGGTGATGCGTATGTGCTCCAAGACTCTTTTATCACTCCTGCAGCTAGCAGGTCTTGGAGGTGTTTTCGCACATCCTCTATGTCAGCAGGCGTCAAAAGCCTAGAACCTCTTCCAAAAAGGTCTGGGGTCACAGACAGACGGATGTGATGCTCCACTCCCTTAGCTAAACCAACGTCCCACTCATGAAGTGAAAATGGGTTACGCCGGCTACACAGCTTCCTCCTCAGTCTCTCTTTCCACTCCTCAGGGATAGGAGAATCACCAAAACTGATCAAAGTAGGATTCATTCTGTCGATCGGTGTTTTGTGATTTTTCACCAATGGGCGAGCCAATTCAGCTGTCTGAATTCTACCCAAAGGCGTTCCTCGAGGTATATTAACCTCTCTCTTAGTCTCATTCTGTATTAACAAAGAGAAACAATTTGTCTCAATGGCACTGGCTGGGGCTATGACAGGCTGCAACATTACTCCTTGCGGTAAGGGCATGGCATCACTTGCCTCCACTACCACAATGCCTCTAGGCGCTGGCCGGAAAAAAACCACTTGACACAGTACACGACGACTCTCTTGCGGTGGGAGGACCAATTGACCAGGGCGCATCCACTTAACTAAGTCGATCATGTCGTCTGAGTCTACTCCACCAAGTTTATGCGAGCTGTGTCTTTTCTTGGACTCAACCCTGCAGACTTTCAATGCACGGGCCAGAACTTCACTTTGTGAATGACCGCATAATACAGCAAGCCTATGGAACAAGCTAGCATTGGTGCCCAAAATCACTGGCACCTGGTCCGGTATTTTAGGACCCAGGCAAATCAATGCCAACACTGACAGTGTCTCTGGTTTACCAACAAGTTCCTTTGGGAACTGCATATCCACCACAACATACCCCAAGTATGGGTAATCCAGACACAGGTTGGATGGGTATAAACGTCAAATGTCTATAATACCATTTCTCAAAAATTATGGTCACTTGTGACCCACTATCCAAAATCGCGGTGCAGGGGTGATCGCTGCTGCTCTTCCTCTGCTCTAATCTCAGAAAGCAAACTAAGGAAATTGGGAGGATTACTCCATCTCTCCTTTAGCCGTAGTTGCAATAACATCAAATCGGAATCAATGGCCCCACGAAGCAACTGTTCAACTCTCACTCTGTCTCTATCTTGAGCTGAAACTCCACCATTTTTCACCAATGTAGCCAGAAAAGGTTCAAGCCTACGAACATAGTCTGACATTTTCTCACCGACCTTTTGCTGTATAAGACGGAAAGAGAAGTAAAGGTCTTCAGCAGACTCGGCTGACCCAAATACACTGTCTAGTGCATCAAGAAATTCTTTGGTGGTGGCACCTTGCTGACTGAGGCGTAATGACTTCACAACCTCCAAAGCAGGGCCTCGTAAACACTCTAAAATACGCCGTTTTTTCTGTTGTTCAGTTAGTCCACTCTCTTGAACCATTAATGTTGCCTGCTCAAGCCAATATTCCATAGACTCCTCCCCAGCGGGGATGGGAATGATACCTGAAAAAATCCGAAGGCAACGATACCCATACCCCTCAGTCTGGCTTTTACTAGTTTGATTAACTACATCAACCATCGCACGCAAGACTGATGCATCCAGCTCACACGGAGACGAAAAGGGACGGTACAAACCTTCTAAATCAGCTAGAGTCTTACCTTCAGTTGTTAAAAAACTCTTCAACTTAGCTGAAAACTCGTCAAAGGCATCAGGATTCTGACCAGCGGTCACAATCTTCCACACTGCCCCACTATCCTCCAACTTAACTTCAGGGGAAACCACTTGTGGATTGATGTCTTCTCTGCATTCACAAAGAACTAACAGGCCAGCAACATCACTGCTAAATTTCCTGCCCCTTTCCTCACACATCCCCAACATCAGACAGTATGTAAGACATCCTCAATCTGGCCTACTGCTAGCTCTTCACTGACACCAAGCACTAATATAGCATGACTACTATCAAAGCCCTCCCCTCGGTACCACTCAATTAACTCTGTTTGAAGCCTAGTCTGGTAGCCAACATCCATAATCCAAGATAGTAATGTTATTAAATACTCTAAAATTAAACTAAGACAACAAAAATACCCTTCAGCTAGTACTAGAGCAAAGAAACCTAGACTCTCAAACTCAAAATCCCAGCAGTGCCTCCATTTTCTGTAACGCCCCCGTGCCCGTGTTTTGGGCTTACCAATTGGAATCTGCTCTAAATCTCTCTAAGGGGGCCTCGGTCCTAATAAACTAGCGACAGCACGATATACGTGACTATCTACGTAGAGTTTGGTCTATGCTCTAGTAGTTAATAACTGAAGGAATTAATGAAGTCACTTAGTAAGTAAAAGAAATACAGGATTTACTGAACAAAATGTTACACAGACATAAAAATACATGAAATCATATTTCAACATCAACTCACTTATTCAATGTAAATAATAAGTCCTATGCCGGCAAATTGAACTAAAGTCACTCAAACCCTTGCTGCAGGCCTGTTGATTGTTGTTTGAGTGCTGCGAAAACAGTGCCAAATGGCCGCTTCAGTCCAGGAGCAAACAAAGTGCGGCGTGCACGCTGTGGCGCTCAGATGTGGAACTGGCTTGTGGAGTTGCGATGACGCTGGAACGCTGGTCCATCCACTTCGTCCCGTTGAATGGTGGATTCACTGTCGCTCTGCGAACTCATTCTCAGTCCTTTCTCACGGGAAAATGCGGTTTGATAGAGGTTTGATATGCTCGAAGCTAATATGGCGAGTCGTCTCTGTCCTCATCTTAAACACTGCAAACCATCACATAATGACTCACTAGTATGACAGTTGTCTGTCCGACTAACTCAAACTAGTTTAAGTTCCACTCCTAAGACCTAGAAACGGATAATACCCGTCCCGTTCTCGGTGTTGCATGCTGCGAGCTCAGACAAACCGTCCGCCATTCGCACACAGATCACATGCACTCTTTCGACCATACAGAAAATAAACATTTACATATTTAAATGTAAAATAAAATACAAGCATTAAGAAACAAATAATGGAACATATTTACAAGAAAATATACCACAGGGCTACATAGGCTTCAATGTGTCAGAACTGATAGCTGATCAGTGAACAGAAAGAATGAATGTTTTACATGTTTTAGATAGGCTGGACCTACAAAATTCAAAGTTCATATTGAATGTGTCCTAAGAATCAGAATCAGAAAATGCTATTGATCCCAGAGGAAATTGCTTAAAACTGCTTAATTCTAAGATGTACTTCACCAGTTTCACCCCACCCCACCTCCTATAATCTCTGCAATTTCAGTGGGCTGTGTGCTATCGGCCCCCATGCAGAGCCTTGAGATGAGTCAGAGCTTGAACAGTTCTGGAAAGAATCAGCATGAAAACACTGCCGGTGTGCCTTTAATCTGAATAGCTTCAAGTTATTGAATGCTTACCTGCTAGGAGTATGTGGCTTTTTAAAAGTCTGGTCTGTTTGTTTTTGTAAAAGGCTTCAATAATTAGCAGATACTGTCATCTCGTACTGGAAGTATCACATTCACACATACACCCCACACAGTCAAGTTGGCACTGTGGACGCTGTTGACGCAGTCCATAAAAATGGAAGGTATATATGGGACAGTGGTTTGTCCATTAAGAAAATATTTTGAGGGTGAGAGGGAGAGAGAGAGAGAGAGTGGGCCTATTAAGTAAGCATTACTAAATTGGATGATATGTTCAAATGCCACACAATGCATTGAGGGCAGAATTGGACAGAATTAATATGCTTGGTACTGTTAATAAGCCAATTTCTGGATTGCCTTAAAGGGATATTCTAGTGTGTTTATTTTTAACCCAATCTCTACCTGCTGCTGCACCTACAGCATAGAGCCAAATACTGTGGATAATAATTTTAACGCATTTCCCTATGCTTAGTAAAAGAAGACTGTATATTAGATTAAAAGTGATGGGGTAAAAACAGACAGAAAAAAGTTTTCTTACTTGTAGTTGTGTAGACTAACATTAACATGTTTTACACTAATATTAGCATAATATGTTACATTAGGAATGTGATGTTAAATGATTATTCAATATGTAAAATATGTGTATCTTCAACACTTCAGATTACTATAATTATATTTAAATGAATGTGCTGAACTGTTGGTCTCCCTCTCACCAGAACCATTTCTAATTATAATCTAGCATCATAACAGTGCTGCAGATGATCTCTTTATTAACTCCATTAACATTTGTTTTATATAAAACTGTTCATCAGCCTCAGAAAAATAGAATCATTACATGCACTTCCATGTCATCAGAATATTTGTTAAATAAAATATGAGCTGCTAGATTCATAGTAATTCACGGCAAAACACTGTCTTGGCTAACTGTTGTGTCTTGTTCCCACTATGGGACTGTAGATGCACAGACAGTACAGACATGTAAAAGGTACTACAGAAGCATGTGTGCAGAAGAAGAAAAGTAAAGTTGGAAGCACATTAAATGTACGGCGGTCTCGTGTTTTTATTTTCTTAAAGTATAAAAACACCACATTTTTGGCGATGAGGATGGCCATTACCATGTCTTTACCTGCACCGTTCATGCCTTGCCCTGGCAAACCTGCTTTTTTGTTCCCTACTTGGCTGAAAATGTTAGAGAATTACATGCTAGTTATTGATGCTACCGAGGAAAAGTGCCCCCCACCCCCTGAAAGAGAGCTATAAATAAACAGCCAAAGAAAAAATGCCAAAAAACAAAATGGCACCTTTTTCACAAACAGCGCCTACAGCTGCACAAACTACTGCGTGCCGCCGTTCCTGCTACAGATGTGGCTCCACCAACCATTTAGCATATAAACCATCATGCCCCGCTGCCAAGTCAACATGCAATTCATGTGGAAAAGTGGGACATTTCTCCAAAGTATACAGGTCTGCACGTAAGGATGTACGTAAGATAGTGATAAATGAATTAACTATGCTTTATATGACGGATACAGTGCGAGATAAGATTATCTGTACTGTGCATGTGAAGGCAAATGGACATTCTCATGATATTGACCTGATAGTAGACACAGGTTCATCTGTTTCTATCATACCAGAGAGCTTGTACCAGACCTGTTTTCCTAAGTGTGACATTTCTGAGCCATCAGTAAATCTTTTCACGTATTCAAGAGAGAAATTACCCGGTGCATGCGTGCCACCGTCACTCATGATGGACATTCAACCACAGGCTCATTCATAGTGGTTAAGTCAGGCACTGCTTTGTTGGGGTTAGATCTATTTGCGGCCCTGCACATGCGTATTGAGGGCACCAAAGTCCACACAAATGCCAGCTCTGACAGTCCTCCTGCTGAGCAAAGAGCATCTGCAGTACCATGTACAGCACCACAGGCTGTACCTGGGGTTCAAGTACAGGAGATTGGATGTGCAAAAGGATTTGTACACAAAATTCAGCTTAAACCAAATGCAGTTCCAGTACAACAAAAACTCAGGCTGTATCTGATCAACTCAGGGATCTTCTGGAACAAGGAATTATAGAATGCATTGATGCATCTCCATGGGTCTCTCCTATAGTTGTGACCCAAAGAAAGGATGGAGGAAGACTGCAAATGTGTGTTGACCTCAGGCAGCCCAACAAAGCCATTATCATTGACTGTTACCCCTTACCGCACATGGATGAGCTATTCACGGAACTGAGAGGTGCTACAGTTTTCTCAACTATAGACCTTGCTTTTGCTTACCATCAAATGTTGCTGCATCCAGACAGCCGTGATGTAACAGCATTTATCACACACGAGGGACTTTTCCGTTTCTGTCGTGTCCCATTTGGCCTTGCATCAGCCCCTTCAGCTTTTCAAAAAATGATGTCGATCCTACTCAAAGGCTTACCAGGAGTACAGGCCTACTTAGATGATGTGATTTGTTATGGAAACACTCAACAACAGCATGATGTGAATCTGCACAATGTTTTGCAAGCCTTTAATGGGGCAGGACTGAAGCTGAACATGCAAAAATGTAAGTTCAACCAGACGTCTTTACGTTTTCTAGGCCACACCATATCCAAAGAAGGTCAGCAACCAGACCTAGAGCATATCAAAGCAGTGGCCAATACTCCAGCCCCACATGATACATCCTCTTTGCGGTCATTTTTAGGCCTTGCTTCATGGTACAGTAAATTCATCCCTGAATTTTCTACTATAGTTGAACCACTACATGCCACACTCAGGGAGTCTACTGAACAAGCACAGAAACTAAAGTGTCTGATCTTCTACATGTTAAAACACTCACACCTTGTCTTTGATGCTCAGAAAAGCTCTAATATCAGGATTTCTTCACTGCACAGAGATCAGTGCTGTGATAGGACATAGATAGGGCTGGAACAGCACATTATCTATTAATGCCTTAAGAGTGAGTCTAAACCATTCATACATCTATCCAGAATCTGAGCTGCCTGTTCTTAACCAGGGGGTTGCTGGTGTCTGTCCCAGCAGTGTGAAAGATGAAGAAACCGAGACACAATAACACCTAGGGGCAATTTAGCATCTTGAAATCACCTGACAAGCTTGTCTTTGGACTGCGGGAGAAATTTGGAGTACCCTGTAGAAACCTACATGGACATGGATAAAACACTGGGGACCTTTAGTCTGAAGCAGATGTTTAATAATTAAGATTCAACCTGTTTGGCTGGCAGTGCCAACCTTGGAGATCAAAACTGGATTCTCAAAGCTGGACATATGGCATCACCAATCATACTTGCATAAATGTCACATAGAAATACTCTTTCAGACATACAAATGTTTTTTTCTGTATTATTTAATCAGGAACCTACACTAGAGAACAACCTGAGAGTGCCTTGTGTTATCATAGACAGTTCTGACATCTCTGCCTTGACTGACTCTTATTTTGAAATAATGTCAATGTACACTGGGTTTTGGTTAAATCACGTTTGTTTACAGTTGTCTCAGGTTTCCTTCTAAGTGTTTGTGATTCCTTATTGGTTGTAGTTTGACTCCTGTTTATATTTAAGTTCCTCAGTGTTTTACTTCTGTGTTGGTCCACCATCACAGTGACCCAGAGTTTATGTTTGGTAGCCAGGGTTTTATTGGTTTTGTTTTGGCCCTCGTGCCTTTTTGTGTTTTGGTGTAGTTTACTTTTAAACACTTTTTAACTTCTTTAACAGTCTAGAGAAAATAAAATGCACAAAAAGAATGTAAGCACACTAATTACAGAAATAAATAAATGACATTTATATGACCAAAAATATATGGACTTCTGACCATCACACTAACATAAGCTTGTTCCAAAACTATAGGCATTAAAACTATGGGCAATTAAGCTGATTGACTTAGATACTTGCTCACTGGTGGTCCTGTGGGGGTCCTGATCATTAATTAATGGAGTAAACAGAGCTCACACATGATGCAGAGAAACAGATGGACTACAGTCTGTAATCATGATTTACAGAGTGCACCTATATTATCAGTGGAGCTAATAAAATGTACAGTGAATGTAGATGCAAGACAGGTGTATCGATAGTGTCTCATCTGTGTATCTTTAATGACAGATGTCAAGCTTCTAAAAACAGATCTCTAGCCTTATCAGGATTGAGATTACATTTTGACACCCTGCATAATAACCTGCTATTGTTCCTTTTATGTAATGTTTTTTCTTGAAGTTCACAGTTTTTACCACCTTGCAGCTCTTTCAAACTCTCAAAAGACTTCTTGAAATGAAGAACTGTGCTAATGGCTCTTGTGTGGCTCCCTCCCTTTCTCTCTTGTTTATTCCCCCTTCCCCTTACCATCACGTCCCTTTTGTTGCACTTCTCTGAGGCTCTATTTGGAGTGCCGCATATTAAAAAGAGCCCAAGGATGTTGCCAAGCACAGTGATTTTAAGTAGCCAAGAGCAGTTCATCAGTAAATTTAGGGCACAAGAAGATTACATGATAGAAGTGTCTGTACATGTGCTATGTTGCGATAATGAGATTAAGAATTGCACCATGGCATATGGATTTGCTCTTATCATGATATGTACCATAGATGCACTAATGAGGCAATGGGCTACTTTCATTTGCTGGTCACATTGCCAAGACTATCTGGGGAGTCAGTTATCAGTATGGTGAAATGATAACATATCTACACTATGTCAGACCCTCTTAAATAACAGGTTTCAATTAAAGTTATAAAAATCAGCTTAGGTACTATTTAAGATTATGGAATATAGCAATCTTAAAATTGCATACCATGTCATGTACATTTACTATTCACATTATTAGAAATCTTTATTAGAGGTCTTTTTATGGTCTACCAACTTCATAGCATGGAATTTAGTAGATGATAGAGTTCTATGTGTATTGCAAACAAAAATCAATCTTAGGCAAACTGTCATGGCTGCTGAAGGGAAGGGACACACTCAGAGTCGGTAATTGGTTGGAACCCGTAGCATACCTCGAATGGACTGAGGCCGGTAGCCGAGGATGCGAGGGTGTTGTGGGACAACTCAGCCCAAACGAGATAGCTGGCCCAGGAGCGCTGTCTATCAGCCACAAAGCAGCGAAGGAAGCGCTCCAGTTGTTGGTTGGCCCGCTCCATCTGACCATTGGACTGAGGGTGGTATCCAGAAGATAGGCTGGCAGTGGAGTGGATCAGATGGCAGAAGGCATCCCAGAACCTGGACGTGAACTGGGGCCCTCTGTCCGAGACGATGTCCTTGGGGAACCAATGCAAGCGGACTACGTGGTCTAAGATCAACTCGGCAGTGGTTTTGGCAGAGGGGAGTCCGGCTAGAGCCACCAGGTGGACAGCCTTGGAGAAGCGGTCAACAATCTTGAGTATGGTATTTTTTCCTCCTGATTCGGGTAGACCTGTGATGAAATCAACAAAGATGTGACTCCAGGGGCGATGAGGAGTAGGTAGAGGATGAAGAGACCCAGGGGAAGCAGTGTTGGGAGTCTTAGCCCGAGCACAAACATCACAGGCGCGAACGAAGTCCTGGACGTCACATCTCATCTGAGGCCACCAGAAGGCTCGTTGGAGGAGTTGGAGTGTACGGTTAACTCCGGGGTGTCCTACCAGGGCCAACGAATGTCCCCACTGGAGGACTTCAGAGCGTACCCCAGTCGGTACGTAGAGATGATTAGATGGAGTTTCAGGTGGAGGAGGCTCCAAGGACGGTTCCTGGCGGACTCTGTCTTCAAGCCCCCACCGGAGAGGAGCCAGAATGAGATGAGGTGGAAGGATCGGTTCCGGGACCGTCCGGGGAATCTCCACTTGATGCTGGCAGGAGAGAGCGTCAGCCTTGATCTTCTTGAACCCCGGACGGTAGGTGATGTGAAAGTGGAATTGTTTGAAGAAGACAGACCATCTGGCTTGACGGGGGTTGAGTTGCTTGGCGTGCTTGATAGTGATCAGGATCTGATGGTCGGTCCAGACCGTGAATGGGTCACTGCCGCCCTGGAGCCAGTGACGCCATTCCTCTAGAGCCCACTTGATGGCCAACAACTCACGGTCCCCTACCCCGTATCGTTGTTGAGTGGGAGTAAACTTTCTAGAGTAATAACAACAGGGATGGATTTTATGGTCTGGACCCCGCTGTGAGAGGACGGCTCCTATGCCCAAAACGAACAACGAATGGCTTGTCGGTATCCGGGTGGAGAAGGATGGGTGCAGTGGTGAAGAGTAGACATAGACGATGAAAAGCGTCAGTGGCTTGAGGGGTGAGCAAAAACGGACCAGAGAGAGGTTTAGTGAGAGCCGTCAGTGGTGCCGCAACTGAACTGAAGCCCCGGATGAATCGCCGATAGAAATTGGCGAACCCCAGAAAATGTTGTAGCCGTTTGAGCGACGTGGGTAGTGGCCAAGAACGCACAGCCTCCAGCTTCTGGGGATCCATGGCCACAGCCTTAGATGAGATGACAAAGCCCAGGAATGTGGTGGAGTGCTGGTGAAAAGCATACTTTTCCAACTTACAGAACAGTTGGTGGGCCAGCAACCTCTTCAGGACAGTCCGGACATGCTGGTTATGTTCCTCCGGGGTCTTGGAATAGATGAGGATGTCGTCTAAATAGGCAAAGCACCATTTGCCGAAGTACTCCCGGAGGACATCATTGATGAAATTCTGAAAAGCAGTCGGAATGTTGCACAAGCCGAAGGGCATCACCAAGGCCTCGTAGTGGCCAGTGGGGGTTATGAATGCCGTCTTCCACTCATCGCCCTCTCTGATGCGGATCAGGTTATATGCACTACGCAGATCCAACTTAGTGAAGATGGTAGCACCAGAGAGGGCGTCCAGGGCGGTGTAGGTCAGTGGGAGCGGATGACGGTTCTTGATGGTGATGTTGTTAAGCCCCCGATAGTCGACGCAGGGTCGGAGTCCACCGTCTTTTTTCTTTACAAAAAAGAACCCCGCGGCGGCGGGGTAACTAGAAGGTCCCCTGGCGAAGACCCTCGGCGATATACTCATCCAAGGCTTTTTGTTCAGATGACGAGAGAGAACACAGCCGGCCGTGGGGTGGTACCGAGCCTGGCTGAAGGTCGATGGATAAATCATAGGGTTGATGAGGTGGTAACTTCAGAGCCCGTCTTTTACTGAAGACCTCGGCCAGGTCTCGATACTGGACGGGAATTGACTCCTTGTCGACGTCGGGGGCCTCGGACTCCCCGGGGCACGTCTCGACCCCAGCCTGGAGGCATAGCTCCTGACAAGTCAAACCGCATTGAAGAACAGTATTACGGGACCAGGAGATGAGGGGGTCATGCTGGATCAGCCAAGGGTGACCAAGAATGATGGGAGGTGAGTCGAGTTTGGTGATGAGGAAGGTGATTTTCTCGGTATGGTCTTGAATGGCGAGCATGACGGGTACGGTGCGTTGAGTAATGGGTCCAGAGATGAGGGGTCGACCGTCGATGGCTGTGATTTGGAAGGGTCGAGATAACACCTCAGTTTCAATCCCCAATTGAGCAGCAAAAGCCTGATCGATGAACATAAGTGTCAACACAATTATTAGGTGATTCCAGGAGGACCTTCACTCCTGTGCAAAGGACCCATGCCTCAGGGAGAGAAGGCACGGTCTCTTGGCCGAGCTACAGGTTATGTGGCCGGTCAGGCCAGTCTAGATAATCCACTTTTTACCGTGGTGGGAACGGCAACACACCTCACGCCTGCTGAGACAGAGGGAAGCAAACAAAAGGGGAACAGTCACTGGTACTAAGGAGAGTCCTGTAGAACCTCTACCACGGTCCGTTGGTTGAGGAGAAGGCAGCTCTCACACTGCCACTGAGCGAGCTGTCCTGGAGGTAGAGCCTTTGTGAAGGATCTCCCTGGAGCTCACAGGCCCATGCACAGGTGTAAACACATATAAACTTTGAGTACAAACCCGAGACATTCACAGGAAGAGTTTCGTGACCAAACTCTGGATCGGCTGAGCTTTTAAACCTGGACCTGCACACCAACAGCCAATCGCACAACGCGAACAATCATGAAACAAATTAACTTCATTTAATGGGCTCAGTGCTCACATCTGGGCTGTCTTGGCTTCTGATGACCAGGCACGCAACAACACATTATGTAAGACTCCCGGGCTGTAACCTGGTCAAAACTCTGGGGACAGGCTCCGTGCTGGGCGCAACAGAGATGGCCCAGATGTAACATCAGTATTTAACATGGATGGATGATATCACCAATAGCCTTTTCAATCTGATATTAACAAGACTAATGCACTGCAAATATCATTGTAAAAGAAAGAAGTAAAATAAAAACAAATCAAAAAAGAGGTTCTACAATCAAGCAAAAATGATCTGCCAATAAAATGAGAAACTTTCACTTGTAAAGATTTTGGCGCTCCAACGTGTGGCAGCCTGTTACAGCACCTCTGCTAATTTCGGAGCTTCTTTCTTTTTTTCCATTTTTATTACTTTTTAATGTAAGTCTTAGCAATCTAAATCCGATACCGTGCTAGTTTTCTTTTTTCGCCCATGTTTGGAGACCAGGCATGTGGGTCCTTTGTCTACTCTTGAGAGCAGCCACTGATGCTGCACCCCATAGCGGTGCTGCCAGCAGACAGACCAGACATCCCCAGCGAGCTGAGGAAGAAGAGACAGGGATGTCAAACAGGGAGGGAGCGTCATCGCCCGAGATGGACATGATACAGACCATCTTTCCCTTCTATTGTCACAGGGAATGTGAGATCTCTCCCCAACAAGATGGATAAGCTAATGCCGCTAACCTGGTTCCAGACAGAGTACCGGCAGTGTAGAGTCATGACGCTAATGAAGACTTGGCTAACACTGCTAACTTCAGACACGAGCATGGCGCTGCCCAGATTCCAGCTGCTGTGGGCGGACAGGACGAGGGAGGGTGGTAAGAGGAAGGGAAGGGGACTGGCAGTGTTTTTGAATGACAGATGATGTAACCCTGGGCACATCACTGTGAAAGAACAGCTTTGCAGCAGAGACATTGAGCTGTTAGCCGTTAGCATGCGACCATACTACATCCCCCTGGGAATTCACGCATGTTATCGCGATAACGGCATATGTCCCCGCTCAGCCAACGTGGAGGCAGCCTGTGACTCACTCCTCTCTGTGGTCAGTAGACTGCAGGCACAGCATTCCCAGGCCATGTTCATAATATTAGGTGACTTTGATCATATATGCCTGGACTCCACACTGCCCACTTACCCCCAGTATGTGACATACCACACCAGCGACAATAAAACATTAGACTTACTGTATGCTAACACAAAAGAGGCATACAGTTCTGAAAACTCAGAGCTGTGTGTCGGACAGTGTTGTCTGTAGTACTGGGGCCCTGCATGGAACGGTTCTGGCACCGTTCCTCTTTACCATCTACACTGCAGACTTCTCTCACAACACCACTGACTGCTTCCTGCAGAAGTTCTCTGTTGACTCTGCAGCTGGTTGCCTAGTGGTTAGGACGTTCACCCTGGGATCAGGAAGTCGTGGGTTCAATTCCCAAGACTGCTACGCACCTCTGAGGTACCCTGAGCAAGGTACTGTCCCCATGCTCCCCAGGCACTTTGTTCCTGGCTTCCCGAGGATTCACTTTGTGAATGGGTTAAATGCATAGGAAGAATTTTGTGTGGTTCACAGTGTGTGCAGTGGTGTGTTCACGTACAAAAGTATGGTCACTTTCACAGTCAGCTGCATCACTAATGGGGATGACAGGGAGAACAGAGAACTCACAAGGGACTTTGTGGACTTGTGCCAGCAGAACTACCTCCAGATAAACACTGGAAAATCCAAGGAGCTGGTGGTAGACTTCCGTAGGTGCAAACATCCCCCACTACAACCACTGAACATCCAAGGCACAGACATTGAGACTGTGGAGAGCTACAGGTGCCTTGGTGTTCATCTGAACAATAAACTAGACTGGACTCATAATACAAATGCAGAGCAGGCTGTACCTGCTGTGGAGGCTCAGGTCTTTGGAGTGAAGGGGCCACTTGTGAAGACCTTTTATGACTCTGTAGTGGCATCAGCCATCTTTTATGGTGTGCTCTGCTGGGGCAGCAGCATCTCTGCTGGGGAAAGAAAGAGACTGAACAGGCTGATCCAGAGGTCCAGCTCTGTTCTAGGATGCCCTCTGAACGTAGTGGAGGAGGTGAGTTCCAGGAGAATGGTGGCTCAGCTGTCATCCCTGTTGGAGAACATCTCCCACCCCATGCAGGAGATTCTGACAGCACTGAGCAGCTCCTTCAGTGGCAGGCTGCTGCACTCACGGTGTGGGACGGAGAGATTCTGCAGGTCTTTCCTTCCAACCGCTGTCAGACTCCACAACACAGACCTGGCATATGACCACACAAGCACAGACAAACATACACACACATTCAATACACTATGATAATTTCTCTTATGTGCGGTATTACTTGAGTGCAATTTTTCTGATGCAACATTTTTTGGGTGGAATTACTACTGGGCAAAATGTGCAATTTAAATGTGCAATTCTTTGGGTGCATTACTACTGTTTTTGTCAATGCCACTCCATTGTGTTCCTGGGTGTTTGTGTGTGTGTTTGTTTGTTTATATTTATCCACAGGGTTAGTATATGTATATATTATATATCCATGTATTTATATACATACACAGATAGATAGATAGTTAGATAGATAGATAGATAGATAGATAGATAGATAGATAGTCTTTATTGTCTTTGTACAGGTTCCTATACAATGAAATTACATTTGCTATGTCTAAGGTGCTTTAAATGAACATAGACAAAGCAGGTACATCACACACTACAAGAACATGAAGGTATAAATTATGAAGTGTGTCCCTAGTGTAAAAGTAAGTAAGCAGCACACATATACAGTGTTAGTCAGTGTGAGTGCTCATTTAGAGTTCTTACAGTCAAGGGAATAAAGCTGTTTCTCAGTCTATTTGTTCTGCTGTTTATGCTTCTGTACCTCCTACAAGAGGGAAGCAGTGTAAACAGGTGGTGTACGGGGTGTTGGGGGTCTTGAATGATCTTTTGTGATCTGAACAGGCACCGTGAGGTGGCAATGACATTCAGGGATGGCAGGTGGCATCCTGCTATCTTTTTTGCTGTTTTTATTACTCTTTGCAGCTTCTTTTTCTCAGCTGCTGTGCAGCTTGCAAACCACACAGAGATAGAGTAGAAAAGCATTCTCTTGATGGTGGCTCGGTAGAATGACTCAAGAAGCCTTTCCTCAAGATTATTCTTCCTTAGAATTCTTAAGAAATGAACACGCTGCTGGGCTTTCTTTACCAGAGCAGAGGTGTTTATTGACCAGGAGAGGTCTTCAGCAATATGAATCCCTAAAAACTTAAAAGAGGGGACTCTCTCCACCCAGTCTCCATTTATGTGAAGCGGGGCGGGAACAGCTTCGTGTCTTCTAAAGTCGATTATTATTTCCTTGGTTTTTTTGATGTTGAGGCTCAGGTTGTTTTTGACACACTACCTTGCCAGCCGTTGCACCTCATCTCTGTAGGCCAGCTCGTCTCCCCTGGTGATGAGACCCACTAGGGTGGTGTCATCTGGATATTTAATTATTGTGTTGGTAGAATGGGTTGGGGAGCAGTCATGTGTGTAGATGGAATACAGGAGTGGGCTAAGCACACAGCCTTGTGGCGAGCTGGTGCTGAGCAAAAGGGTGGACAAGCTGTGGACCCAATCTTGACGACCTGTGGGCGGTTTGTTAGAAAGTCCTTAATCCAGGCACAGGTCACAGGAGGGAAGTTCAGTGCAGACAACTTACGAACCAGAATGTCAGGGATGATGGTATTAAAAGCTGCACTATAATCAATGAATAGAATCCTTACGTAGGTTTCAGGATGCTCCAGGTGGCATAGGGCAGTGTGGAGGGCTGTGGAGACAGCATCTTTAGTGGATCTGTTTGCCCTGTAGGCAAATTGATGGGGTTCAAAGGAGGGGGGCAGGCAGTCTCTGATGTGTTGTGCTGTGAGTCTCTCAAAGCACTTAGCAACAACAGATGTTAGTGCTATGGGTCGGTAATTGTTGGGATTTTTGGGGACCGGGATTATGGAGGCAGCTTTGAGACAGGGTGGAATGGTGGCGTGTGTCAGAGAGAGGTTAAAGATCTTCGTAAAAACTGTTAAGAGCTGGCTGGAGCATAATTTGAGTACTTTGTCAAGTACCCCATTGGGCCCAGCAGCTTTCCTGATATTCAATACCCGGATCACCTCCTGTTCCTGGAGGGCGAGTGTCTCAGTTTGCATGTATTCAATTCCAGTTTGAGTTATGAGGGTTGGTGGGGTTGTGGAGGGGCTCTTGACCTCTCCACAAGTGTAGAACAGATTTAATTCTTCAGCCAGCGAAGTGTTAGCACTCATGCACACAGCCCCAGTTGCGTCTTTGTAGTTGCTTTAATCCTTGCCACGCTTGATGTGAGTTGTTGTTTGCCAGGTGTTCCTCCACCCTCTTTTTGTAGTCATCCTTTGCTGCTTTGATGCCTCTTCTCAGGTCGGCTCTTGCTGAGCTGTATAGAGCCATGTCACCAGTCCTAAAAGCAGAGTTACGGATTCTCAGGAGTGACTGGACCTTGCTTGTCATCCAGGGCTTACGGTTTGGATAGTCACAGATGTGCTTGTTGACTGTAACGTTATCCATGCAGAATTTGACATAAGACAGCACAGTCTGTGAAGACCTGAAGATCTTGGTGCTCAAAGACTGAACAGTCATTGAGGGCGATGTGGATGCATACTTTGGCCAGGTTTTTACAGTTTTAACAGTTGGCTTGGTTTTTCTCCCGAGAGGGGTGTAGGCTGGTATAAGAAACAATGAGAGATGGTCAGACAGACCCAGGTGTGGGAGGGGAACTGCTCTGTATGCATGCTTCAGACTGGAGTATACACGGTCCAGTGTGTTGTTTCCCCTAGTGGAGAACCGTACGTACTGCACAAATCTGGGAAGGACAGTTTTAAGGCATGCACGATCGAAATCCCCCAAGATGATGTGTCCCCCCTCAGGGTAAGTCTGCAGCTGCTTGTTTATGGCATCATACAGGGGCAGAGCTAATGCTAGCATCTGGAGGAATGTAAACAGCTGTGATGACTATCACAGACAGTTCTCTGGGTAGATGGAAGGGTCTGCACAAGATTGTCAGTGCTTCTATGTCGGGGGAGCAGTGGGTGGCTGAGATCTTGCTGTTCGTGCAACAGTTGTTGTGAATATACATGCATAATCCTCCCCCTTTACTTTTAACAGAGTTTACATTCCTATCCACGCGATGGATGGTATGGTCTGCTAGCTTCACCGAGCTGTCCGGAATGAGTTGATGTAGCCAGGTTTCTGTGATGATCAGCACACAACAGTCGCGAATAGACAGGTACGTGGCTAGATATAGCTCTAATTCGTTGATCTTGTGGACAATGGATCTAGCATTAGTTTTTAAAAAAGCTGAGCAGTGGAGACCTCACTGGCTGTTTCCTTAGCCTAGCTAGCAGGCCTGCTCTGCAGCCCCGCTTCTGTTTGCGTTCTCTGCGCCATCTACGTCGCTTGTTGGAGTTGACAACAATCCAGGGAGACCCTGGTCATCTCACTATATCCGGAGGTATGTTATGGTTCCTTTGAAAGGCACTGGTAATAGTTATTTGGCATTGTAGTCCAATGCTTAGGAGCTTATCGTGACTATATATATGTTTAGCATGACAGGTCGTTTTGACAAACATTACAAAAAATAAGTAATAAAAACAAAACATTACAAAAAATAACAAAAACACCTAGTACGTTAGCGTAGAGGCGCTACGACATTGCACGCCGCCATAGCAACATACATAGAATCATGGCCAAAATTATCGGCACCTCTTTAATTTTTTCAGAAAATGCACCATTTCACCCAGAAGACTATTGCAATTACAAATGTTTTGGTACATACAAGTTTATTTCTTTTATGTGCATTGGATCAACACAAAAAAGCTGAGAAAAAAGACACATTTGTCACAATTTCACACAAAACTCAAAAAAGGGGGCAGACAAATTTATTGGCGCCCTCAACTTAATATTTGGTTGCACACCCTTTGGAAAAAAATAACTGAAACCAATCGCTTCCTATAACCATCAACAAGGTTTTTACACCTTAACTGGAATTTTCGACCACTCTTCTTTTGCAACCTGCTCTGAGATTTGAAGGGTGCTTTCTCCCAACAGCAATTTTGAGATCTCAATCAGTAAGTGTTCAATCAGATTTAGATCCAGGCTCATTGCTGGCCACTTCAGAACTCTCCAGCGCTGAGGTATGTTTGGGGTCGTTGTCCTGCTGGACCGCCAATGACCTCTGATGCAGGCACAGCTTTCTGACTCTGGGCCCTACATTGCGCCCCAAAAATATTTTGGAAATCTTCAGATTTCATGATGCCTTGCACACAGTCATGGCAACCAGTGCCTGAGGCAGCAAAACATCCCCAAAACATCTTTGAACCTCCACCATGTTTGACTGTAGGTACCGTGTTCTTTTCTTTGTAGGCCTCATTTCATTTTCTGTAAACAGCAGAATGATGTGCTTACCAGGCAACTCTACCTTGGTCTCATATGTTCACAAGATGTTCTACCAGAAGGATTTTCCACACTGGCGGCCCAAGCTCCTTTACAGGTTTCCGACCAGCCTCTCAACTCCAGTAGCTGTGGTTTCTGCCACGGTTCCAGCTCCAGCAGGCATGGCTTTCTCCACAGTTCCAGCTCCAGCAGTCGTGGGTTTCACCACAATTCCAGCTCCAGCAGCCGCGGCTCCCACCCTGCCTCTTTTTTTGCAGGGAGGTCACCTTCAGTCACCAGTTGTATTTAAGTTGGTTTAGCCTTAGTTCATGTTTTCTGTTGTCCCTCACCTTTTCTCAGTTGATGTCCTTATTCTCCTGCTTCGGGTTTTGTGTCTGGCCCTTGAGTCTTGTTTCTGTTCTTGTTTGGTTACTAATAAATGTCAACACTTATGGAAGTCTGTGCCTGTGCCTCTTTTCCTCTGCCGGTACGTGGCTGGTTCATGACAGAATGTGGATTATGAAAGTTATAACTGCGTTTCTGCTGCTTACAACAGCAACCAGCTCTGGGGCAAGACTCAAGACATTCTCTCTGAGATACACAGGGGGTAAGCAATAATGTTTTCTGATTCTGATTCTGAACAGTCATTGTCAGATTGGGATTACACGAACATTTCAGGTGATGAGAATTAATTACACTTACACAATTTTCCACTGACCCCAGATGAAGCTGATCAGCCAAGACATGTCTGGATTCCAAAGTCTGCTTAATCAGTTTAGAACTGGTGGAACAAGGCTAACACTGCTAACACCCTAGAAATCATCATCCAAACTGGTGTGCTAGGCTTCTTGCTTCACTTCACCATTTTAGTTTTTCTACAGAAATGTGGGTTTGCTTGGCAGTTCCTGTTAGTGACTTACTCCTGATTAGACTGTTTTTTGTGCTTTGAAAGTCACTTCTGTGCCACCAGCAGACGCAGGGGTTTCAGGATGAGTCTCTCCAGCGTCTTTATGACGTGTGAAGTAAGAGCCATTGGCCTGTAGTCACTGGGGGTCGACAGGTTGATTTTTTTGGGGACAGGAACCAGGCAGGTTGTCTTCCAGAGTGACGGTTATCGACCCCATATCAGCGTGGAGGTTTGCTTATCAACCCCGTATCAGCGTGGAGGACGTCATCATCTATCTGCTGGACCAGGCTTATTCTCATTTGGACATTGTTGGGAACACTGTGAGGGTCATGTTTTTCAACTTCTCCAGTGCTTTTAACACAATCAGACAATCACTGCTGGAGAATAAGCTCACGGAAATGCAGGTGGACGCCTCACTGGTAGCTTGGATTACGGATCTCTAGAAAAATGTGGAGTGACCAAACACACAGAAAATAAACAAAAACAAAGAAAGTACAAGAGAGCGCAGTACTGAAGCTGTCATCCGCAATGCTATCTTGGTGATCATTGGTCCTGGTGGTGGTTGGTGGCAGGGTACAAGGAGCTGGCCTCGGATGGGAGCTCATATGCTAGTCGATCCGTAAACACAGTTGAATCAGTCCCTCCGCTGTTGTGGGCAGCTCCTGCCCGGCGAGTTCGTCCTTTGTCCTAGCAGCCAACCCCTCATAGAAGACCATCTGGCTGAGTAGCGGCTCACGAACCTGTCTCCCTGACGCAGGTAATATATGCTGCAGGGGGTATATCCAGATGTTGGAAGGTTGCCATGATTTGGCAGACAAACTCAGGATAAGAGTGAGCTACATCAGAGTACGCCCTGAGGATCATGGTGGCCCTTTCAGCTGCCTACCCGGTGAGGAGGGAGACGAGAAGTGCGATTCTTCTCTGGTTAGTAGTGTAGCAGGAGGGCTGTAACTCAAAAGTTAATTAGAAATACATCACACTTCCTGTCTCCCCGTCCCATTTCTCTGGTAATGATAATTTAGGTTCTTGATTTTAAGGGAAAGGGGGAAAGTTTTGTGTCGTTGCCGGTGGCACCTGCCATTTGGCAACTCCTGATAGCTTCCTCGATAGCTGTAAAAGATTCATGCAAGGCTTATCATAAGCCCACAATATCCAGATTCAACCCATCAATCATGGCAATCATGGATTCAACAATCTCATGTTTTTTTCTGGTTCTAAAATCTAAAATAAAATAAATAGGTTCATTTTTCTTCTTTATAAGCATTTGCGTGTGATGCCATTATTAAAACTACAGTAGGTTATTATTACTATTATTACATATATTTTAAATTACAAAAACTTTGGTTCAATGCAACATTTGGTTATATGTAACATGTGGGAACAATGTGAAATTCTTCCTCAGCAAAGTGAGTTTTAAGTTATTTAAGTTGGTGGAGAATGGACACAAGACTTCTACAACACAAATAAAGCCATTTTTTCCCACTCCAAACCCACCAGTAAAGCTACATGTAGCTTCAGAGTGTTTATATCGATGATATGAAAGTCAATGATAGTAAAATAGTGAAAATATGACAAATTTAAGCCCTGCATGTATTCCTCCATTATGAAGTGGTTTAATTTTAGGATCAAAAGCTTCTTAAAACTGGTAGAACGTGTCAGGTGTCAGAACCATAACCATTTCATGGAATACATTTCTGTTGGAGAAATTGTAGAGGCAGACATCTGGTTCCATTCATCACCACTGTGAAGGATTCTAACTCTGTGAGGGTGTTTTCACATATAGTCCTCTAGAAGTGGTCCAAAAAGTGAACCAACAGAAAGGGAACTTTTTTTCTGTCCACAGTTTGAGTTCGTTCTCTTTCCGGTCCACTTCAGCTCAGATGGGGTCTCAGTTCTTTTTCTGTTCACACTTTAAGTTCCTTATACAAACTTGATCTTGACAAGAATCTCTAAGTCCTTTTATTTATGTCTTTATTGGGTTTTTATTTTTAAGATAATTTATTCGTTTATTCGTATTTTTAAAATTTTATTTCTTTATTTTCGGTTGTTTCCCGCATAGACATATATGGTTTACCACGTGATCTACCTACGGTAAGCCTAAAGGGCGAAAACGGTCGAAGCGAACTCGGAGCGTTTTGTGTTCCCAAGGTAGTCTCAGTTCGGTTCGTTTCAGAGGGGTCTGAGTTCGTTTGGCATGTTCACATATACGCAAAAATTGCTGACTAATCGATCTGAGTTCGCTTTAAGGGCTGAAACGGACCAAGTGTGAAAACACCCGGATTTTCTCTAGAATGGAGTGTTTCACACAAAACCCACTCTGAACTTGTTTTTGTAATCGAATCATGATCCAATTACGCAGAAATTTTGTAAATCGATGGAGTTACCTTTTATGGTGAAACAGGATATTCAAAATGAAAATGGAACGGTTACTTATTTACAGCACTTAAAAATAGAGGTAGTAGGAGGACTCTAAAACCACATTACAGTAAAAGTGTTTTAATAGATGACTAATGCAGAAGTGAAAGTACCCACCAAGAAACGAATGAAACAAGAATTATAGTTGCTGGTGAAAAAGTCCACTACTGAAATACTTAAAGAAATTCAATGACATTTAAGTAATTGTTCCTTTGCCTTTATTTTTGGGAATTATTTTGCTCTAAAACAATTTTAAAAAAGGATGCGCAAAAAGGAGGAAACAGCACTCTTGAGGGTGAAAAAAGTCAAGACAAAATGAACTCATCCAATAGTGTCAGGAGTCTTATTGTATGTAATGTCTCAAGTAAGGTACCATGAAGGTGAGTAAAAATGGGCGATGCTATAACGCTACCACCACAATTAAATTTGTATTTTATACAGGATGAAGCCTCCAGGAGTTTAAAATGCACAGATGTGAGCCTGCAGCCACATATTTATGATTGCTTCATGTCCTAATTTCGTATTTTAGTATTTTAAAACTTTTTTGGTTTATTTACAACAGTAATATAGTGTATTTAGTATTAGTATGTTGTGCCTTCTCTAAGCATGTGGATTATGGACTGTTATAACTGCGTTTCTGCTGCTTATGATGGCAAGACTCAACAAAGCACAGAGAGATCATCTCTGACATTCCCTCGGAGATACACAGGGGACAAGCAATAAAGTTTCGCAAACAGTCATTGTCAGAGTGGAATCACACGAATATCTCAGGTGAAAAAAGAGGATAAATTACATTTACACAAATTTTTGCTGACTCCAGATGAAGCTGATCAGCCAAGACATGTCTGGTTACCAAAGCTTGCTTATTCAGGTTAGAACTGGAGCTACAAGGCTAAAACTGCTAACAAACCTTAAAAATAATCCAAACTGGTTTGCCAGGATTCTTGCTTCAATTCATCATTTAAGTAATTCTAAAGAAGTGTGGGTTTTCTTAGCAGTTCCTGTCAGTGTCCTGAGAAGTTTTTTAATCTATTTATGGTGGAGGGATACATGCAGGACATTGTGAAGGAAAATAGTCCACAAAGAACAGTGATTTTTATCCAGGTGAGAGAGTTTTGAACCATTTCACATCAGAACACCCAGTATGACTCTTTATAGGAGAAGATTCAGAATTAAGGACACGAGGCATTAAAAAATGATAAAAACAGGAAATATTTTACAGACCGGAACCATGGAAGTAAAATAAAAACATTTGAAGACATGCAATGACTGGAAAAGTGTTTGTAAAATAAATGGATAAAATCCCTATATATGGGTTAAATCCCTATGTCATATAACAGGTTCTACTTAATCACTGCGAAATATGCGCACTATAGGTTGTATCAGAGCACAAAACACAGTGTCAGCAAGAAAAACCTACTTTAAAAAAAACATTTCTTATCAAATTATGACAACTAAACTACTAAAATTACTTTTAAATAGGCAAACGTATCTGGATCAGATAACAAAATCTAATTAAGTGTCTACTTCTTCTACATGTTGGAAGTTCTGGAAGTTGACTAGAATCCGCTGGACTTGGATGGAATCCTGAAAATCAGCTTCTTTCTGAGGGTGAAACGGGGCTCCGGGGTCATCTTGAGATCAGTTGTTTGTTCATTCTCCTCCTCAGACCACTCCTTCCTGCTGACCTCATCATTGACTTTGGTGAGGATGGTGAGAATGTCTTCACCTCTAGGAGAACGGGAATAACCCACAAATACATTAAGTACTCTGACTCTTTTTGGTCAGTATTTAACATAAATGGATGACCTCACCAGTAACCTTTTCAATCTGATATTACCAAGGCTAATACACTG
Organism: Bryconaethiops microstoma; assembly: GCA_037577275.1. Lineage (NCBI taxonomy): Eukaryota > Metazoa > Chordata > Actinopteri > Characiformes > Alestidae > Bryconaethiops > Bryconaethiops microstoma. Next base: position 4,532 of record JBBJLS010071204.1, on the reverse strand, counting down.
CAAAATAATTGTAAAAATATAGCTGCGAGCAGCGACGAGCAGGGTCCAAGCTGTTTGTTCCCAGTCCTCCAAAACGCAATGCTGACAGGTTAGAACGCTTTGAGCTGCACAGGCCATTCATTAAGTATATAGAAGACCCCAGGGTTCTAGGAAAGGATTAGAGGGCGTATAGAGGGCTGAAATTTTTTTCACCAAACCTAACCAGGCTTCTTTAATTTTATTATCTCATGTACGACAATTATGCTTTTATCTGGCCCACATTGTTTCACTGGCTTCTCTGGCAGATCCCCTGCCTTTGGTTTCCTTAGTCTTTAGGATGTCTACCTTTCTTTTAATTATTACAGTCTAAATTAGTCCATGAGGTCTTTTTAACAGCCTACACATTGGGGTTGTGTTTATTAAAAACATGCTAGCAAATATATCTAACAATGCATTTAATAATATTAAATGTGAAACATTTCTAAAGATGTAGTTTCACAACTCCTCTTTCTTCAGGCTTGGTGTCTTTCCAAATAAAGTTTTTAATTGCTGCCACTGATTAACCATTTCTGTATGCAACTGAAGACAGACTACCAAAATCGGACAGAAGATAACATAATGGTGTCGTGCAATCATTAGTTTATTCACTGGAAGTTTAGTTCCTAGTGAAATCTGATAGAACAAAAGCAGCATGAATATTTCTCAAAAATGTATTCCCCCAAATGAGGATATATTAAACCTTACAAATGAGAACAAAAAGAGAAAAAGCCAGTATACTAAAACTAATCTAGAAACTAACCAGAAACTATCAACTTTATCACTTAAATAGGTATATCACATTTAAAGACATCTATCAAAGCTTGAGGTTTACATTGAAGGTGGCAGCATCAAAAAATGTCTTCTGTTTTTAAGGTTAGCAAAACGGTTTATCACCCTGTTGTGGCGAAGCTGCCTAAAAATGTCATTTTCAAGTGCCATAACTGCAAGGTTATGAAGCCTTCTCTGCCTCATCATTGGACGCAGCCAGGAGTGCAGCCGACGCAGTGCACTAAAAGACCTTTCACAGTAACAGCTGCTTACAGGCACTGTTAGGGCAACTTAGATGATTTCCTCTAGAAAAGGAAACATGTCTGGGTTTAGAAGGTTGTGCACAGCTAACATATCACAGGGTGGTGGACATCCAGCCTCTGTTTTGCATGCAAGAATGTTTCTGGCAACAAGGACCTCCTCTATTTTCAGGTCAATGCTGCAGTGCCTGGCAAATTTATCCAAGTGGGATTCATCCAAAAAGTTCTCAGATTTAGGGCCAGCATGCCTGGATGCCTTTTAGGTCTCTGAGCTGACCGACTTAGTCTGCGTACCCACTGTCATCTCAAACACAAAATCCTCTATTTTCTTCTGTTTCTGCCTTTTTAGAGCATGTGGTTCTGGAATATTATTTGTGTGGCACAGAGCCTGGGTTTTCTCTTACAGCTCTACAGCTAATGTTTCTGTGTGTTTCCTTCTGAGTGTGTCAGACAGCATCTCTGCCAAACAAAACTTCTGCAAGGCCTAAAGTCTCCTTCTGAAGGACCTTGTGGAGACCTTCAGCTACAGACAGACGTGCCGGAAACCTGAGTAGAGCATACCAGGAGAGCTTTGCTTTCATACCAACAGCTATGGGGGATCCAATGACAGAGAGACACATTAAAAAATGGCAGGTAATGTCTGAAGAACTGCACTGATTGATTGCAGCTGGCATGCCCAACGAGTGTTTGAAAGTTGTACAAGTTCGGGTGCTGTCAACCCAAGCTTGGACTGAGCCTCTTTGAATTTATTATGATTCACTGCAACTATGGCACAAAACAAGATTAAGCTTTTGAGCATAACAGTGAACATAGATAGCTTCAGGGTGGAGCCTTCTAAAATATGGCTGCACACCTCCTGTAGGACCACTCATGACTGCTGCGTCATCATATGTTTGTGCTACATACTTCAAATCAGCACGACCATTCTTCCGGATCTGCTGCTGCAGTTCGTTTGCAATGGACTGGGCATCAAATGACATTATCTTTGAAAGTGCAAGGAAACGTTCCTTTACTGCACCCTCTGACACATACCTAACACAAATAGCCAGTTGCTCTGATTGCCCATCTCTCGCTTCATCTGCCATATTGGCATAGAGTTTAGAATTTGTCATTTCAGACACTATGACACTGGTCACTTCTTGAGCATAACACTCAATCATCTCATTCTGAGACATTGGTGAGGTATAAATGGCATTTAATGGGGGACTGTATTTTTGAAGGAATGGATCAAACTCCATTAAAAGCTCCAGGCAAGCAAGAAAGTTGCCTTTGTTTGTGCTCTCTTTGCTTTCATCATTGACCCGAAAGGGGAGTCCCTGATTCCCTAACATAGCGGTGACTGCAACCGCTATGTTAGGGAATCAGTTGAAATACTTGAAATACTCTCTTCTCTCCTCTATCTCATGTGCATTTGCAGTTGCTATCATCTGTGCAATCATCTGTATCTCCCTGTTGGCTAGTAACTTTTCTATGCAATAACACTATCCTTGTGTGACTGTGCTATCTCGTGCTTACTAAAGATAAACAAGGCTTTCTTCCAGTTCTTGCAATCACTACTTACCAAAGCATCACGTTTAATGTTTTTACCAATCACTCAACATGTGAAGCAGAAAGCTGCATTTAGACTGACTGAATATTCGAACCAAGTGTGCTTAACAAAACAGCTGTGGTGGGATGCTCTGTGGTGGGATGCTCTGTGGTGAGATGCTCTGTGCTGAGATGCTCTGTGGTGAGATGCTCTGTGCTGAGATGCTCTGTGGTGAGATGCTCTGTGGTGAGATGCTCTGTGGTGAGATGCTCTGTGGTGGGATGCTCTGTGGTGAGATGCTCTGTGGTGAAATGCTCTGTGGTGAGATGCTCTGTGCTGAGATGCTCTGTGCTGAGATGCTCTGTGGTGAGATGCTCTGTGGTGAGATGCTCTGTGGTGAGATGCTCTGTTCTGTGCACCAAAGCGGTCTTGTGGGTAGCTCTTCAGTGTTACCTGTCTGGGCCCTGTGTCTTTATCACCTAAATCATAAATACTGTTTACTCTCCTTCTGTCTCTGGATCATCTCCCTCTCTCTCTAGAACATTTTGCTCCATATCCTCTGACTTTGGATTCCCTTGCTCTCTCCGACTTGAACAGCTTGCCTGATGATCTTTTTCTTCCTCAGTCTCTCCTTCTGCCTTACACTTCACATTATATATCTGTACCAAATTTGGTTCAGATCAGACCCAGCGTTAGCAATTTGGGTCCATTAGGGTCAATTACATCACATTCATGTGAATGTACTCACAGATCTTGGCCATACTGTTCAGAAAAGTCTAAATGTTTTTGATAATTATTTGATTATTTGATTTGGGCCTTTTTGAATTAATGTAAGACAAGAATTGTGAAGATAGGACAAAAAAGACTAGTCTGTAAAAGTATAATTTTCTAATAATGCAAATTATGCACAAAAAATAAAGTCATGTAACACATTTCCAAGGTTTTAAAGTTGACATCCATCAGGGGTGTATACAAGTCAGTTGTTTTATTTCTACGTCTCATATGTCATGATTTCTGTTCGAAAAACCATCGTCATTTAATGAGTGCTATAGTGCCCCCTAATGGGCATAGTGTATAAGATAAGATAAGATAAGATAAACCTTTATTAGTCCCACAAATGGGAAAGTCAATAGTGGACCAAATTTGAACTACATCATCTAAGCTTGTATGTCAACAAATGTATGAAGTTTGAGAATCGTCGGCCTAGAATAGCCATGATTTTTGCCATGTAGACATTTTTGGCGCGCCTTTGGCTGTTATCAGCCATGTATTTCGTGATACAGTCGCATGATGTCACTTACATTCGAGAGTGTGCTAGAGCAATGTCTTCACAATTGTGCAAATTTCTCAAAAAAAATGGACTATTTTCAAAGACTGGTTTTGCATATTATGCAACTTGGCAAAAAATCTTATTGGGGCGCAATATTAGTTTTTTGTCTCATTTGATTCGGCTGATGCCAAGAACTAGTATGAAACAACAATTTTGAAAATCGGACCTATGGTTCAATGTTGCTGAGACTCAACGCAAAAGTGCTTGTTATAGCGCCACCTGTTTGTGCAATGGTATGGCTGTTGGTGCCTGAGTAGCAGTTGGAATAACACGTGCACCTACCAACTTGCAAGTCTGTGCACCTTACAGTTTTTGCTCCCCAAAGCGTTTTGAGGCAGAAAAAAATAATAAGAAGAAGAATTTGCATAAAAACAATAGGGATCCTCCGCACTGTGTGCTTGGACCCCTAATAAAAACCAAACAAGAAAAGAGGTTCTAAAAATCAAGAAAAAAGATCTTTTTCCATAGGGGGAACTTCCATAGTTTTTTACTGCATAACAAAAATTTACCATTTGTTGCGCTGCCTACACGGATACATACACATCTCGCGTTCTAAGGGTTAAGATGAAGCTCACCTTTTACTTCCGTCTTTCAAAAGTGGACACAGTGACTGGATGAACCATGAGCC
>JBBJLS010071203.1:0-11278 GCA_037577275.1 Bryconaethiops microstoma | reverse complement strand
CCACTGGGTTCCTGAGCAAGACCCTTAACCCCAAGTTGCTCCAGGGAGACTGTCCCCTGTAGTTAGGGAATGGAAGAAGCTTTGGATAAAAGCGTCTGATAAATGTTGTAAAAGTAAAAAGCTTCCACTCTTCTTGGAAGACTTTCCACAAGATTTTGGAGTTTCTGTGAGAATTTGTGCCCATTTATTCATTCTGTACAGCATTTATGAGGTCAGGCACTGATGTTGGATGAGAAGGTCTGGCTCACAACCTCTGTTCCAATTAATCCCAAAGATGTTGGATGGGGTTGAGGTCAGGACTCTGTGTGGGCTCAGTCAAGTTCTTCCACACCGAAATCATCCGACCATGTCTTTATGAAGCTTGCTTTGTGCACTGGAGCAGTTATGCTGGAATGGAAAAAGTTCTTACCCAAACTATCCATAAAGTTGGAAGCATGACGTCCAAAATGTCTTGGTATGCTGAAGCATTAAGATTTCCCTTCACTGGAAGTAAGGGGCCACCTGAATTCAGAAATTAATTGTGTCCCAATACTTTTGTCCATATAGAGTATTTTGAATTGTATTATTCAATTAAATGTATATGTTTAACAAACCCTAAACCCATACATTAAACAAAGTGCTCTTTTTATTTTAGAGCTTGTTTTGGTTAACTGATATTTTGACCAATGTGAAGGCCATGTTGAAGCCAGAGAGCCACTGATGGGACACATGGCTGTATATAAATTCCTCTCTATTCCAGCAGATGAATTACTGGATATATGCCCTTGATGAATGGTCAGGTAATGGATAATACTATATAATGCAGGAAGCACTGTACTCAAAGGAAATAGGTCTTATTTGCAGCAGGTATTTTTTATGCTCTAATGGAAATTAGAGTGCTGTATGAGTTTGGTAGATATCTCAAATTCCATGTTAATGTTTCTTCTTGTTTTTGAGACCATTCTCAGGAGCTACAGCTCGGCTTTTTCACAGCCCCTCACTGTTCATTCAGTATTTAGAAATGATCTCCCTGTAGATTTCCTTTGCTTAAATAGACCACTACTGCTGTAACCTACGGGCGCAAATTAAACTGTCTTTAGACTCCAAATTTCACTACGAAACCAAACGCCTTAATATTACCTTAATTTTGACCTTAATTTCCCATACAGGAAATTAAAGGAAACTTAAGGAAAAGTGCACAAATTAAGGCTGATTAAGGGGTAAAACTACTGAATTTCCCCCTTTTTCAAATTTGCCCCTTAAATAATAGAATCTTCTGAATTAATGCCTCAATTTTAAGATTGAGGGGTTTCACGCTCATGCCTTAAATCTAATTTCAAAGTAAAATTAAGGGGTCGGTTTCACAAGTTAACAGCCACTTAATTCAAATTAAGGGGTTTGTTGTATTTTCAGGGGTAAATTAAGGTAGGGTTAAGTACATTTTAAGTACACTGTGTTTCGTAGTGTGTCCATTATATATTTTTTGGAATGAGTGTTTCCTGGATCATGAAAGTATTTTGGTAAATACATCTATCACCTTTACTTGATCTTGACCATATTGCTTGGACTGTTATGAAGAAACTTGCTGGATGTCTCTTTATCAGAGGTTGAAGATGTGTCCTCACCAGTTTCCTCAAAGAATTCTATGTCTTTCTGTGCAATATTCCAAGACCGTGAAACCAAAGATACAGTCCCTTGTACTGCTTCATTTGCAACGTACATTCCAACCGTTTAGCTTCAGTCATTTGTCAGCTCTGCTTTTCTTTTTCACACAGTGTTCATCAGGGCACTAATGGAACTTGGAAGTCAGTTTTCCTTCTGCTTTAGTTTTCATCTGTAATTAATTTCTCTTTTGCATCCAGATCATTATAATCACGGACCTTTGTAGTTTCCTCTTCCCCTCAACAATGCTGTCAAGGCTAATTCTATTAAAGGCCAACATACTATACTCTGACTCATTATATCCTTTTCTGTGTTATGTGCAATGACTAAATAACTTTCTATATCAGGTTTTCCTTTTCCTCCCAGTCTATCACCCATCACACCAGTGACCACAATTCGGATAATAGAATTGCAAAAAAACATTTTACACACACATTAGTGAAATAGCAGATTGTTCAATTTACTTATTAAACTCAAACAGACTTCAAGATGGCATATAGAGCATTTCCTAACTGTCAATGACTTATACCCTGATCAGCCACAACATTAAAACCACTTACAGGTGAATAACATTGTCATTACAATGCATGGGCATCACCGCCATTCAATCTGAAGAGGACGTGTCCCCTTCACATTTCATAATTATTCATTTGGACCCCCCCGACACATTTAACATAAAATATAAAATATTAGTTCACCCAGCGCTGTTGTACTTTGAATCTTTCACGAAAGAATGCCTTCCACTTAATCGATAGGAGAATACACATAACCACTGGAAATCCACTCCAGGTTTGCCTCGAACTCACCACATGCAAGTGAAGTGAATCGTCAGCGCACAGACAGGCTGCTCAAAACTGGAGCAGGTAATGTCAGCTCCATTGTGTACAGGAAAAAAAGGACAGACACTTTGCATGCATGCAGCAAACCAACCACCCACCCAAACGTAGACTGATGCGTCCCTCTCACATTAAAAATGCTTCTGACGCCCCTGTTACAATGGCGCCTGTCAAGGGATGGGATATGTTATACACCAAGTAAACAGAAGCTGAAAAATAAGGATCTAAGTGACTTTGACAAGCAAGGGCACACGACCAGTAGAGGCAAAGTAAAAAAAACTGGGAAAAGGGGTCCAGATGGCCACTCATCAGCACGTTTTGGAAAGACACCTATAACCCCCTTAAACCAGAGGAGGATGCATCCCACTTTTGAGTCTTGGTTCCTCCCAAGGTTTCTTCGTCCAGCTTTCTTGGCTCTGGATTCTGTAAAGCTGCTTTGTGACTACATTAGTTAAAAGTGCTATATAAATAAAACTGAATCGAAAACCTTGTATGTATACATAGTCACTGTCTCGCAGAATCTTGTACTTTCTGCATATAATGAGTACTTCAATTGCCTTCAGTATCAATGTGTCTGTATGTCTATCCACCCATCCACCTATCCATCTATGTTTTCTATTAATTTTTGGTTAAAAATGAGTAAATCCCACAGACAGACATTAAGAGTCACAAATAGCACAGATTTATGAAAAAGGCAAATCATGGTTTGGTCCGATAAGTCACATTTTCTTTCATATGATGGCTGGGTGTGTGTGAATTACTTACCTGGGAAGTGTCACATCTCTAAGGCAAGGCATGGTCAGGCATGCGGCAAAAATTCAGACTTCTCCCATTATGACTCACTCTTTCTTTATTCACTCTTTCTTTAGTCAACATAAAAGCTCCCAAATTAACCCCCTCCCCCCCAATGGCGCCACTCCGGCACACCAAAAAAAATTATTGGAGGAACGTCCAGGGGATCCACCGGCATCCCCCCTCTCTCCAAAAGATGCACTTCCGGAGCGTCAGATGGTCCCGGACCCCGCCAAAAGGGGCTTCCAGGCCCTGCAGTGCGGCGGCTTGGCTCGGAGCCGGAGGCTTTGGGCGTGGGGCTTTGGGCGGAACTTCTGGCCTCGGAAGTGTGGCTGGTCCGAATTGTGGGCCGAGGGGAAAGGCCAGACCCGCGATCTGCTCATCGAGCCGATTTAACTTCCCCACAAGCTCCACGAGGCTCGGCTGGACCTCCATCCCCACTCTCTCCGCCGTGGGAGCCGCCATGTTGGCTGCACCATGGGTCTTTGGGTCTTGAGAGCCCGAGGCGGCTGCGAGTGGGGCATGCTGGACCCACTCGGAACTCACTGGACGAGGCGAGCCAGGTGCGAGCCTGGGCAAATGCATCCCGGAGGAGGTCGCAGCTTTCTCAGGCATCCGGTCGGTGGGCTGGTGACGACGGCGTCAAGAACCACCTCGCCCCTTTTTCCTCCAAACTGCGGAAGTCCTGTCTCGCTTAATAGTGAGCCTAGGCGGGGGTTTCTTCTGCGGCCGGAGTGAGAGCCGCCGGGTTCAAAATAGGCAGGCCATCCACCCACCAGCTGCCCCAGCAGTCGCGATCCTCCTTGTCGTCGTACTCCGAGCTGTACCCACCCAGCAACTCGGTGATCGTGAACCGGCCCGTCCTCGCCGGCTCACCCCAAGGCTGGGTCCAGCCTACCTCGCTCAGGAAGTCTGCTGTGCCTTTATCGGTGCGTCCATCTGTCACATATCTAAGGCAAGGCATGGCCAGGCATGTGGTCCAAATGCAGACTTCCCCCATTATGGCTCTTTCTTTCTTTATTCCAAAAAACAACAAAACAAAACCTGGCTCAATAGCCGAAAACACAAAACTCAAACAATACTCTGGATTACAAGAAAACTCTGACAAGACAAGGGTTTTAGTGATGGTGGACACTCAAAAACTAACTAAACACAGGCACTATATATACATATAACAGAAACTAAAAACACCTGATACAGATTGGGTCTCATCCCTGGCAGCTGAGCAGCCTCACTGCCAGAGATGAGACTACACCCCCAGTCAACATAAAACCCCCAAACTAAACTCAAACAGTGGCCTCTAGTTACAGGAAGAGATGACAACAGAATATATACTGTAGATAGAAGGCAGGTCAGCAATGTGTGGGAATTTGTGCCCATTCATTCTGTAGAGCATTTATGAGGTCAGACACTGATGTTGTATGAGAAGGCCTGGCTCACAATCTCCGTTCCAGTTCATCCCAAAGGTGTTGGATCGGGACGAAGTCAGGGCTCTGTGTGGCCAGTAAAGTCCTTCCACACCGAACTCATCCAACCATGATGATCGATATGTAATCATGTAATCTGTATCAACTCTTTTTTTTTTACTTGGGTTTTGTATAATGACTACTCACAGCTTATATTATATCTACTTATGTAGAATGCCTGTGTGTTCCATTAAAGTACTACATTTGATTATTTAGACCCAATAGAAACTTAGCTTATTACATTTTTTAGCTTAAACTTAGCTTGTTACACTTAGATTGTTACATTTTTTTATGTAAGTGTAAAAATGTTTTTTTTACCAATAATATTGAGTAAACTGCAGTATGAGATCTGTGTGTGTGTGTGTGTGTGTGTGTGTGTGTGTGTGTGTGTGTGTGTGTGTGTGTGTGTGGACTTGCTTGTGTGTGTGTCTGAGCTGATGCACTGCTTCAGCTCAGAACAACAAGCACAAGTGGAGATGAGCTCTAAAAGATTACTTTTGTGTAAATGTTTCTAGTTTTAAAATTTCATTCTTCCATTTCATTAAAGACAACAACTACATGGTAAATATACATTGTTCTCTCAGCACTGTCATTTGGTTCAAAGGCATTATGTCATTTCAGTAAGCACAAAGATGAATCATTAAAGCCCAAGACTGTACTCCAATATTCAGTTATGCAAGCAACTTTTTTATACTCCAGAAAAATTGGCAGCTCATGCTAAAAGTGTTTAGATTGTGCCACATACACTATATGGACAAAAGTATTAGGACACACCTGTTTGTCAGGGTTTGGGCTAGGCCCTTTCCTTCTTGTGACGGTCAATCTTAATGCTTCAGCATGCCAAGACATTTTGTTGTGGAATAACGTGACTGGCCCGCACAGAGCCCTGATCTCAACCCCATCTAAAACCTTTGGGATTATCTGGAATGGAGATTGCAAGCCAGATTGCGAGCCCAACATCAGTACCTGACCTAATAAATGCTCTACAGAATGAATGGGCACAAATTCCCTACAGAAACACTCCAAAATCTTGTGGAAAACCTTCCAAGAAGAGTGGAAGCTGTTACAACTGGAAAGGGGGACCAACTCCAAATTAAAATCTACGGTATATATTTGAATGCAATGTCATTAAAGTCCTTGTTGGTGTAATGGTCAGGCGTCCCAATACTTTTGTCTATACAGTGTACATCAAGGACCTCTGTAGTTACTAGTTTGGCCACACTTCTTAATTTAATCCAGTGTACTTAATCCAGTGTACATTTCTTTGTCTTACCTGTAATACAGTATGCTTTACTCAAGGTTTTTGGCATCTACCCTTGATATCTCAATGTTGATTTTAATGGACACATTCTGGAGTGTTCTGTAATTGTGTGTTCGCAAGCATCACTGTCTAACTGCTTGATTGAAGAGAATGACAATTTTTTACAATGAATGAAGAAGCGCTTCTCTCAGAGAGAACCAGGGTTTAACAGGAAAGTGAATGGGCTGCCACTTTCATTCTAAGGCATATCCCACTTGATCCCCTAGAAGCAATCAGATTCTTGTTAAAGGTTGCACTGTTCCCAGATGCCTTTCTGAAATCTAGTAATAGGCTAAGTAATCTTATTCACCAACCAAGGCCATCACAGCTACAGCCCATTTTATAATGATCAAACCTTTTCTTCCAATATGTCCTTCAATACATAATATATTGTATATAATCAACATAATAACTGAATTCAGATTGATTTAAGGAAGAATCATGCCGATAATATTAACAGTGAGAAACCAGCAAGCGTGAACAAAATCTTAGACAATAGATTTCAGACAATATGGAAAGGTCAGTAGCTTGCAAGACTTACACAGACCTCCAGCTCTAAATAAGATAATTGGGTAGATCTAAAGGAAGAGAGCATTCCAAACCCTGATAGAAGATGAACAGCAAAAAGGATGGAAGCCCTTGGATTAAAACCTCCAGCCTAATTGGTTTGGCTAAAAATGTGGAAGTCCTTCAAAGATGAGTTTTCCCTGTATGTTGACATAATGCTGGCTAAACAATATAAGAAAATGAAGATGAATACATTGAAATATCTAATAGGGAAATCGGAAAAGAACTATGTGCTTTATCCCCATCAGACCAAGATGAAACGCTAAAAGTAGAACTTTTTGATCACTTTGTGAACACAATGCAACCCCAAGCCAAACAAAACTGTGGAAAGAGACAGATTTTTCTTGAGAAACAAAGAAGAAAAAGACACTGTTGACAAGTATGCAGAGAGTACCTGCAACCACATGTAATTCTGGGGTGGGTAAAGGCTAACTGATCAAAGACAGGACCGCGTGCAGCACCCAGAACTTAAGTGAATAAACAATCATTTTAGCTTTCTTTGACGTCACCTCGCGAAGATCACAAATATGTGAATTTAACCAGTAGTACATTACAGCAACTTCCACTAACTGTCTTATGTGCCTATAAAGAACATCTAGAGCCAGCAGGTTGGAACTGTAATTGGAAATTCCCATTTCTAAGATAATTTGACTTGATTTGAGCAAATATTATGAATCACATAAATGACAAACATAATTTAAGGGTAATGTATTTTTTCCTAGTCATGCATGTTCATTTATCAAATTATATTTTTTACTGAAAAAAAATGTAATGTTTTTCTTTGCCTTTTTTTCTCTTCACATTACTGTCCATAACAACATTTCCCCAAAATTTATTAAAACAAAATTTCTTCAAATTCTATTCAAGGTTTGTAACAGAGGAGTATAAACAAAGACCATTTAGGTTTATACTGAAGGTGTGAGACTGTAAAATTTGTGTTAGTTAAATTGGAGAGATTTTTGACTGACTTTGGATTTCTTTTGTGTTTGACCTTGGAATGTTTTGAGAATTCAATGTGTGAATGAACAGCAATATTAGGACTGAGGTTCAGAAATAGCTGAGAAATCTGACATTTCTGGGAGGATGTCTGTAAAGGATAATTTTGGTTAATCATTTTCTAAAACATCAGGTAAACACAATGCATTCTGTAAGCATTATGGTACCTGTTCATGGATCCAACACAGCAACATTAAACGTCAAATGACATCTTCAGGTCAGTGTTTGCACCAAGTATTCCTGCCTTATCTGCTTCAGTGGATGTGTTTTTTATATTGCTGGCAAGATATTTAGACCTGAGAAAGTAAATCTCAGTGATGCCCAATTTCAGAATTCTGAGGAAATTAGTAAACACATACTGGTATAAACTGTGTATTTCTGTACTACATTGCACATTTTTTTCAATCATTGCACATTTTATTTATTTTTATATAAATTGTGTTTATATATATTGTCCTCACACTCAGGATGTTGGTTAAACCTTACACTTGTTTATATTTCTTTATTTGCTGTTTTGTGTGTCTTATGTCTATTGCACTGTGTGGACACTGTGGAACCTGAGCTTCGCCATTTCGTCTCTACTGTATATGATTGAGATGACAATAAAGTTCACTTTGACTCTTCATCATAAAATTCACAGTTTTATTTACTATGCATTTCCTTGACTGTTTTTCATGCATCACTCATTGAAACATTCATGTACTACTTGTATTCCTAAGTAAATGCTCTCAAAAAAGGAAATTAGAATTTCACTAAATAGAATTCCACTTCCCAAAAACGTTGTTTAAATTGCTGCAGTTGTTTTTCAGTTCCAAATTTTGTTCCATTTCTATGTTTCAGCTGGAATTGTCGAGTTCATTCCTAAATGAACATCAACCCTGATTGACCGATCAAACCTTTAATGACAAACAAGCATGCCAGCTACTGTGAATAAAAAATTACATTTCAAAATCTTAACATTTAAACTTCATTAAATGTTGACATTTCAGCTCTGTTATATCATAGTCAGTCTTGACTATTTCATATCAGACCGTTCACTAAATACATGTTCATCTTTTCGAGGTGTGTCAGTGAACATTCTGTTTCATGTAGTCTATAGCACTTTCCCCTGTGAATATGCTTGCCTTCTTTGGTAGTTTTAAAAAACGGATTTTCACACTTGGTGCGTTAACACAAAGAAGTCAAGGTCAAACTTGAGAGCCAACATCATTTTCTTGAATATGTGAGCTTTAATCAGGAGAGAGTTCGGCTGCTTGATGGAGTGGTGGGAGGCCTGAGCTTCTCAGCATGTATGGTAGACCTTGTGACTAAGTTTTCTGATGTGCTTGATTGTCTAGTGCAAGGTCTCAGCGTCTTAGGCTTTTTGGAGTCCAGCTGGCATTTGAGAGAAATTGTATGACTTGCAGGTAGGAGAACGCTGGAGAGCAGATGAGGAACTTTGAAGAAAGGAAAAGGAGAACAATTTGTACCCACATGGCATGGGTGCAAAGACAGGCAGAATTACTTCCAATGCACAGCTGTTTTGAAGATTTTGTTGTGAGATATGGACAGGAAATGAACCCAACAGAAAACATACAGAGGCTACATATGTTTGTTTAAATTGATCTGGATGTACTATGGGAGGATTTTATTTACACTTTTCACATTCCCAGTGTGACTAGATGGGATCCAATTTTCGTTTCCCATGTAAAAGCACATCAACACATTATTTATTTTTTATTTCTTTAATTGACATTTACCCCCATTACCAGGTAAACCAGCAAGCTTGGTTCAGCCACTTTCATGGGCCCAGAGTGTAGGAAGGCTCTTGGTTTGGGGATAGCTCCAAACTTGTTTATCCTCCATCTGGCATATCTTCTCACTTGCTGTTCAGCACTTGGCATCTCCACCAGTGTGACTATATGCATGAATAAGAAACACATCCTATTAACACTTCAAGATGCATCTCTGTCCACCTCTGAACGTGATTTGAGTGATTGGATTGTAAACCACTCGAAAGGCATCCCATGCGGCTTTTTCCAGAGTTAAGTGATTGTTTAATGTGCAGTCTCTGAAAGCACATGCTAACCAGGCTGCTGGACACTTTGCTGACAGGTTATGAATAGTTTAAGATGCCCTGGAATATGTGTACAACTTGTTCTGTATGGACAGAGAAACATTATGCTGCTGATGTATAAGTATTAGAGTGTCCTGCCAAGAGACCACAATTAATCTTTGTTACAAATGTGTTAACTTTGTGCTCTAGTAAACGTCTTTTCAGTTCTGTAAGACATTGTTTAGGTTTTTGGACATAAGATTTCTTCCCACCGCCATTTGCATCAAATGGAGCATGAACTGAAAGTTTAACGTGTTCATTAAACCATGTTCTTATCAATGAGTTGCTTGTTCAATCTATGCCTTTTCCCACTGATGTCTTTTGCACTCTGTAGCACAGGGACTGTTGTAAGAGATACTTCTGTACATTTGTTTTTTTTTGGAGGATCACAGTTCGGGTCATGTTTAATGGCACACACTTTGAAAAGTGATGTGTCAATGTATGCTGGGTCCCACAAAAAGAGAGCCCAGCTCCTTTTTGTGTTGACAGACATTTACTCCCCAGCCAATGACCAGAGGAACAGGCCTCTAGTTCAAATGGGCTTGCATGCATGATGAAGTAAGTGCTTCCTCTATAGGACACTCCCCACGATTCTCATTCCTTTCTGTCTTGGAGAAACAGAACTTGAACTTAAGGGCTATTGAATTCTGCCCATTTTACCAGCAGCATTACTTGCATAATTAAAGCAATTACAGCAATGACTTTGTCTAACAAAAGACAGACAACAAGAACATCAAATTACAAGAAAAAATCTTTGGAGAGGTAAGCAGGCTAACAGGATTTGTTAATGGCTACACAAAGCCATATTTGTTCAAGCCTGAGCAGAAATTCTGATGTTTGGTTACTGTGTTCCCACAAACAGCTCCGAAAAAAATAAGAGACCACTGCGAAAATGTTCAGTTTCTCAGGTTTTATAGCTTTGCCTTCATTTTTAAGAACTGCTAACAATATTTCTCCCAATTTCCAAATTAAAGTATTGCTATTTAAAGTACAATTTTAAAGGACATGACAATACATAAAAATAAGAGAATTTTTTTAAGTGTTTACAGAACTTCAAAGAAAACAAATCTCTTTTTCACTCTTAAACAAAATGGCAATAATTACCGTTGACATACTTCTAGTAATGTTTTGCCATCCAACTGGTCTCACTGCAAGAGGAGAATGTCGATTACAGCAGTGTTTTTATATTTTTCCTCGTTAAATAAGATTTGATTCAGGTGTTCAGTAATCAGTACCTCATAAAGCAGAATGAGGTGCTTCTGTAGGAATTTAACAGACACTGGCATGGAATGGTTGTCATACTCAGAGATGCTGATTTAAAAATAGATTAAAGTGTTCTCTTATTTTTTTTCTAGAGCTGTTTTAATTTTTTTTAGAAAGAGAGAGAAAGAGAAGTGTACAGTGTACAGATAAGTTAACGTTGACATCAGAACTATCATGGAATGGTTGTCATACTCACAGAGATACTGATTCAAGAATAAATTGCAGTGGTCTCTTTTTTTTTCCGGAGCTGTATCTTCTGTACATATATTACCTCCTAATTATTATTATTATTATTCTTATTATTATTCTTATTATTCATATA
>JBBJLS010071202.1:0-11279 GCA_037577275.1 Bryconaethiops microstoma | reverse complement strand
AACCTGGTGCACCTTCAGCCTACCTACCTACCACTGGTCAAGAGGCAGCCAGCCACAATCAGGACAGTGAGTGAGTGGTCAAAGGAGGCCAGTGCAGCCCTGCAAGACTGCATGGAGACTATGGACTTGGAGGCCCTGTATGAGTCACATGGTGAGGACATTGACAACTTCACAGACTGTGTCACTAAGTACATCAACTTCTGTGTGGATAGCACTGTACCAGTGAAATCCATACGCTGCTTTCCCTACAACAAGCCATGGGTCACCAAAGACATCTTGAATGAGGAGAAGAAGAAAGCATTCAGGTCAGGTGACAAGGAGGCAGCCACGGAAGTACAGAGGTGCTTGTCTGTGAGGTTAAAGGAGGGAAAGGACAGATACAGGAAAAATCTGGAACAAGAGCTACAACAGAACAGCAGCAGGTATGTGTGGAGGGGCATGAAGAACATCACCGGCTTCAAGACCAGCAGCCTTGGGACTGATGGTGATGTGGAGAGGGACAATCAGTTCAATCTGTTCTTTAATAGATTTGACAGCAGGCCTCTTTCCAGCAAAGGTCTGCGGTCTGACCCAGAGGTACGCCTCACTTGGTAAATGTTATCATGAAGGTAGGCCAGAGGTGTAGTCTGATCCAGAGGTAAATACTTCAGATGGAGTTTATCTCAAGACATAACGTCTTGTATCTGTTATGTTTGTGTTGTGAGGAACTAGCCGGAAGTGACGTTTTACAGAAACTCACCCAGAGGTGTTATCTTGCAGATAGTTTTTCTCAAGCTGTATCATCTTGTAGTGTTGTTTGCCTTTGTGCAAAGTTAATGTGTGCCTGTGTTGAGCCGTATTGGGATTATTTGTGAAGATTGGTGTCTTCTTCATTTTTGAGAACCCTTGGATTGAGGTGTGGATATAGTATGTGTGTGACTCCTCTCTCTCTCTCTTTCTTTTGCCTATTTTTCTGTTGGAGAGTAATTTAAAGGTTAAATGTCTTTGTCTCTGAGTCTTGTGTCAGATTGGCTGTGAGTGGCTGTGTATGTGTGCACGAATGTGAAGCTGAAAATTTAGGGGTTTGGCATATTGTTGAAGGAAAATAGAGTAAGATGAAGTACATTTAAGTGTGTTCTGTATTGTGTTAAAAGGGTAATACATTAAGTAGGTAAATAAATTAATGATAATAAGATGTAGATAAATATAATATGACTACGTAGTATTAAATAGGATAAGTGCAAATAAAAATAGATAACATAGTAGAGATGAATACTTGTAACAAATAATAACAATAAGATTAATAAAATAAATAATAAGGAAAGGAAATAAAATTGGTGAAACATTTTAAGGGAAAAACTACAAGATTACAAGTGCAATTTAAAATCCCTGTAGAGAAAATTTGTGAGGAGATTTCATTATTAAGAAATAAAAGCATGAAGCATGAAGACAGGAAAATGAAAGTAAAAAGGTTAAGAAAACAGATAAAAGAGATACAGAGGCAGGTATGTGAAGAAGATAGTGAGGTAAGGAGAACTAGCAAGGAACGGAGAGTTGAATGGAGTGCACCAAAGTGGGGAATTGAGGCTGAGATAGCACAAGGAGTTGATGACACTATTCAGAATCTAGGTCAGACAGCCAGAAGTGTGAAAGATAGTTTGTGCAGTACACTGGGGGAGAGAAGCTCTGGGATTTGGAGACAGGAGGGAAAAACATAATGTGATGAGGCAGATAGTTTAGATGAAGGGAGAACATTAAGGTCAGTGAAAACATATCCTTCAATGGAGGCACCAATATTGATAAAAGGGAGAGAGGCTAATTATGTGCCATGGCAAACCCAGGTTCTGGAGGGGCTGGTCAGTGGTTTACCGGATCTGCATGAAGGGGCCCAGAAGAGGATACTGGACTTTGAGGAAAAGACACTTGGGCATTTCCTAGCCCTAGGAGATGTAAACACAAAGAGCAAGCTGGACAACATGGTCTGTCAACTGTCAAGACTTTTTCTGGAAAGTGGCACAGCTGCAGCTGGGAGAGCTTGCCGGAAAGAACAAGAAAAAAGAGAAATCTCCAAGCCACAGTAACAGAGTGAGAACCAGTGCCTCAGATGCCTGTCACAGTTAATCCTGAGCCACCTACTGGTCATCAGGTTACTGGACCAGCACAGCCACTAGCTCCTCCCATTCCAGTCATACATCTGCATACACAGGCTGAAGGAGGGGGGGCCAAGAGGGCAGGGGGCAGAGGCAGACAACAGCGACAGTAACCCCAAGGCCTGCCTGGTGTCTGCTGGGGATGTGGATAAGTGGCACACTTCCAAAGAACGTCCAGTTAATCCATGGATGGGATCTGGAATGCAGAAAAGATCACCCTGAGGGCCTCCACAGAGAATTGGTCAAGAAATGCCACAGACAAACTTAAACTCAGGGCAATGGATGAGAGGTAATCAGAAGGCAGCCTGGTCTGGTCCAAACCAAAACTCCAGCCCAGTAAATTACTGGGAGGGACAAAATGAATGTTAGTGGGGCCCAAAGAATCCTGTTGGGGAGACACAGTTCTTATTAACAAGCAGGAGAGCTGATGAGGAACCTTGGCTGCAGGTTTAGGTAATTAGTACAAAAATGCCTATATTGACAGCCACTGGAGCGTCTTACACATGTCTAAATTCAAATTATGCTATTAATCTCCTCATGTCAAGAAAATTTGTTAAGACAGTAGGATTTTTGGGGCAAGTACAGCTAATACCAGTAACCGCTCCAGTTCATATAACACTACAGGATAAAACAATTAGAATGCCTGTTTTAGTGTCAGAAAAAAACTCCAGTAAATTTGTTGGGGAGAGATGCTTTGTGCAGGTTGGGAACCCAAATTTGGTGTATTCCGAATGGCATATACATAGACAAAATGATGGTAAGTACACAAGTGGGTGTAGTACAGGAGAAACAAGCAAATGTGTATTGGCTAGGAGAGATGGAGAGGACAGTTCAGAAACTAATAAGCCAATGGGGAAACTTTAGCCCAATTTCCAAAAGCAAGGAAGCCTAGAATATCTCTGTATAGTTTGGTAGCAAGCAGTGTAGTAGTAGGACAAGAAGGAGCAGCACAATATTACAATGTGTTGATGATTTAATCTTATGTTTCCCGACAATAGAACAATGCCATGAACACTATAAAAGTTCACAGGAAATTAGCGGAGGGGGGGACATAAAGTCTCACAGGTAAAATTGCAATACCGTCAACCACAGGTAGAGTACCTGGGGACGCTGGTGGCACTTGGAACTAAAGCAATAGCACCTTCACAGCTAGAAGGGATTAGTAAAGCGCCATAGCCAATGACAGTAGGACAAATTATGTCCTTTTTGGGAATGACAGGCTTTACTGCAGAATGTATTGAAGATTATGCAATAAACACTGCACCTTTGAGAGCATTAATGACAGAAGCAGGGACAAGAACTTTGAATGCAAAATTAAATTGGATGGCTGATGCATATGTAGCATTTGAAACCATAAAGCAAGAAACACAAACAGCATCAGTCTTGGCAACACCTGATTATGAAAAGCTGTTTCATTTGTATGTTGCTAACCATTGTGATAAATATGCATCCCATAGCATATTATAGAGCTAAGTTAGATAGAGGGGCCCAGGTATGGCCACCATGCTATCAGGGTTTAGAGGCAGTACATTACGGTTATGAAAAAGCTTCTGTATTAACAATGGGGTACCCAGTAATTTACTCTAATCACAAAAAGTATAGAGCAAATTGGAAATAGCAGATTTGTGTTAACACAAGCAAGACATTTACAGTATTCCTTTCTACTTACACACCCAGATGTAACTCACAGTTAATCCAGCAGAATTATTACCATTTCAGTTTGAGGGTAAACCGCATGATTGTGTCACTGAATCTCTGACTTTTTCAAGGCTGAGGCCTGATTTGGAGTCTGCCCCAATTGCGGACGCAAATTTAAATTATTTTGTTCATCGGTCTTATTTCAGAGACTATTTGGGGAATCATGCAGGTTATGCAATAATTGGAAAAGTTAGTGAGAATAGTTTGAAGTGAAAAAGCTGAGCATTGTCCCCAACATTGTTCTGCCCAACTAGTAGAACAAAAGCGTTTTTACTGAAGCTTGTAAGTTAGCAAAAGGAAAGTGTGTATTAAAATATTTTTACTGACTCAGCATATGCTCATGGGGTTACTCATTTGTTTGGAGCAATATGGGAACAACGGGGGTTAAGAAGACTTATGATGCTCCAAACGGCATTTAGAACAGATAATAGATTTGATGAATTATACGATGATGCCAAGCACATAAGAAAGGCAATGATTATTGTCACAGTTCCGTGCTGAGACCACTAGGGGGAGACATAGACCAGGACTGGTGACGCCCTTCAGCTCATTATTGAAGAATTGCGGAGCAGAGCTGAAGGGCACCTGAACTGAATCATGGACTAAATTATGGTTGTTTCCTATTGGAGCACGGGGGGTTTAAATAAGGGCTGTACCTAAGGTTAGGCACGGAGACATACCACTCGTTAGGCTTCTCTCTCGTTTGTTACTATTCTACTTTATTCTACCATCTCGTATCTAGTATTTACTGTTTGTAACTTGTGTGTGAATAAACCAACATCTATCAAGATGCCCCTTTGCGCATGTACCTCCTTCGCCACTCTTCTCACCGGCCAACGCATGACACCGATGGTCTTTTCAGCTGTCCTCACTATCCCCAGTAGGGTCTTGCAATCCTAAGCGTTACAATTTCCATAACAAGTTTTGATGCAGCTACAGAGAATGCCCTCTATAGTTCCTCTGTAGTACATACTATATCTATACATATATAGGGTAGGGAGCAAACCACCAACTCTTATATTGGATCACACAGCTTATTATACATTCACCAAACATACACACACATACACATACACAATCCCCCCCCCCCAGACTCACAGGTCCCCAGGGACCTCCTCGATCTCCCCTCCGGTTCCGCCCAGGAAGGGTAGGCTCCAGGATGGCACCCCCACTCCACAGACCACCGACAAGAAAACAGGAGAAAAAAAAAACCACCTGCTGTGTGCTCATACATAAGATAAAAGGCTTGTTCCGCATATAGGTTTTCTGATACGTTTAGGGCTTGTTGCTGTGGGTAGCCTAGCCCAGCTTCCCATGCTTCTTATATAGAGCAGTGACGGAAAAAGACCCACTACCTAATCCACCATAGCACCCCGTCTGGACAGAAGCCTGTAACTGCACCCTGCTGTTACAGTAGAACATGGTGAGGATTAGGGGGTGCACTCTCCTCAGGAAGTAGAGATGCTGCTGGGCTTTCTTGGTGATGGAGCTGGTGCTTTGCTAAGTGTTGGCCTTTCATACTAGGATGGCACAATGGGTAGTGCTGTTGCTTTACAGTATGAAAGTCTTAGGTTTGATTCCTATCTAGGGCAGTTGAGGGTCCGTTTGTGTGAAGTTTGATATTATCCCTGTTTCTGGGTGCTACAACTAACAAAGGTTTTAGTGTGGCTTAGGGTGTTTTAAAGTGTGTGAAATTTGGCACACTCTCCTGATTCTTTTCACCAATTTTCATGTCTGTACTTCAAGCACTCTAGTGCCACCTTTGGGTCAGAGTTGGAGGGGCATTTACAACTTTTGAAGCATGTCTTCAAAAGTGAGGTACCAAGGAATTCCTTACCTCGAGTTCAGCACACCCATCAACATGAATATCCGTCATACTGTATTTTCCACCATATTTGATTTTATGGTAAAAGTTTTCAAAAGCCATACATCTAGATGATCTTCAGCCCAAGCGTTAAAATATAATTGGGTAGTTTTTGCACAAATCCAAAACAGAAACATGTAAACCATGCCAAGTTATTTGTGCCAAATTTTGCACAAGTAGACGCCTCCATTGAGTACTTTTTGCAAGTAACAGCAGCAACATGAACAAAGTGGAGAAAAGGCTCACACTTTTCGTGAGCAGAAGAGACACCTTGCAATATTTTAAAATGGCAGAAATCTAATAAATGAGAAGTGTTTCACATTGTAAAAAGTGTTTCACACTGTAAAAGTCAGACCATGTTGGCATGCATGTAAATGGGACCATAAATGTGTTAGTTTAGTTCAAGAACTGAGAACTTAACTTGACTAAAGTGTGCATGTAAACATAACTCGTGTCCCTGTTATACTCTCACCCAGCAAACAAGACCACTAACAAATCATATTCCTTTTCACTGAGGGTGCTGTGACCAATCTCCGAAAAAGACTAATGAGTGCTCTCTAAGTATTGTCACACATAACAAGCATTCACACAGTCTGACAAAGGCACAGGCCTTTCAGTCCAATGAGGGACAGTAATGAGGGCATGAAGGAGTGAGAACTGAAAGGGTAGCAGGGAGTAAATCTGCGCTGAAAGCTCCTATTTTCTCCGGCAGGGCTGTGCAGTGAATCATTAGGGAGGCGTTTTCCCCCCACTTCTTCCAGAGGGCTTGGTTTACTTTGGGAGAAGGGATGAAAGAGGAAGAACAATGAGCAGCAGAGGGAGCCCAAAGAACCCGTATTGCAAAGGAAAAGCTGTGAGAAAAGGGCCATATGTGGGACATCTGTATGTGTGTGTGTGTATGTGTGTGTGTGTGTATCAGAGGTGTGAACATGTAGGTGTTTTTACGCGTGCATGCCTGTGTGTGTCCACGTGAGTGTGACTGGAGGATAGCATAGGTGGGTGTGATGGCTTGGATGTGTGGGGTGGAGAGAGAGAGAGAGAGAGAGAGAGAGAGAGAGCGCAAGGGAAAGAGAAACTGTAACAGACAGAGATAACAAGAGCAAATTGTGAGCAAGATAGAGAGAGAAAGAAAAAAACAGAGACAGATACAGGGAGAGACCATACAAGAGACAGATATATGTACAAAGGAAAAAAGATAAGGAGAGAGAGGGGTAAAGGAAAACAGAGAGAGAACGAGAGAGAGAGGGTGAGAGAGGGTGAGAAATGGTGCGTGAGAGAGGGAGAGAGAGTGTGTGCGTGTGTGTGAGCGTGTGTCTGTGTGTGTGTAAGAGCAGGAAAGTGACAGAGTGAGTGAGTGAATGACTTAGAGAGAGAGAGAGAGAGACAGAGAGAGAGACTGCGTGCCCCTGCATGCATCTCCTCCTTCTCCCTCTGCTCGATGCGTGATGGACCTCATTGGAGAGGCAAACTGACAGCCATGTTTAATTTCCTTGCAATAACAGAAAATTGAACACACCAGAAAGGCCGACGAGTGAGAGGGCTTTTCATCATCAGCCAGAACTCCAGCCTGTAGCTCCACACCACTGCAGCCACACACACACCGCACACTCACTTATCTCTTAATATATGAATAAACACCAACAACACACACATATGAGTGAGAGAGAGAGAGAGAGAGAGGGAGAGAGAGAGAGAGAGAGATGCACATACAATTACAGTCCATAATAAATCCAGGCAAATTGAGCTCTAACACAAAATTACTAAGGGCTAGTGACTCACCAAACCGGTATTCTAGCACAGGGCGTGTGAGGATGTTTGATTTGGCCCACTAGAAAGCTACCCTGTCCCTCCATCACCCTGCACCCAATAAAAGAACACACTTTTTTTACGTTTATGTTATGTGTAACTTAATAAAGTCTTATTTTAACTGGCACTAATGGCATCTGACAAGCATCAAATATTTGTTGGCATTTCCAAACAAGTACTTTAAGTTTAAATAGTGTCATTACTGCAGGTACAAATAAATATAAGTAGGGGCAGCATTGTATTAATAGTCAGCACAGCTGCTCTGGCGCCGTACAGTACTGTAGAAGTCACGATTGGTGCCTCTCATTCAAATACTAATTGTAGGCATGTAACATAGATGAATGGAGGTAACAAATTAGTATTATCAATTATTTATCACCATCAGAGGTTTATTTTACATTTATTTTAGTTAGCTGCTTTCTTTATTAATTTATTTGGATGGTTCATTATTTTTTATCATGGAAAGCAGAACCAAAGGTGAACGTTCTAAAAACACTCAAAAACACTTAAAATCTATTTTATTCTATTTTAGTTACAAAATATAATATTCTAAAACACAGATTGGAACCTTTTTTTTTCTGCATTTGTAAAAAGTTTAGTCTTTTTGGCCCTCGGCTCACCACAAATATTGCACTTTTGGGATCCCCCGATCCAGCTGCATGGCCTGGGGGAAGCAACAGCAGAAGAGTCTCCTTGATAACCGCAGTGTGCTAGAGGCAGACAATCTCCACCAAGGGCGATTTAGAAAAAAAAAAAACTCACAGCAATTATGCTGTGGAGGAGAGATAAAAGCCGTTAAAGCACAGGGCTCATGTGTTAATGTGTCCAGCGACACTGTGGGAGCTGTCAGAGTGGACTACCATGTGGCAGGGTGTGCTTCAATCATGACCACTAAGAAAATGTACTTTTGTTCCCTGTAACCTCCAGCCTTCAGAGAAGACCTAATGATTTCTGAGAAATGTGTGATTTTTATTTTAAAAAATGAATAAAACCATTTCAGTTAATTTTATTTCATACAATCATTATTATTTTTATGGAAACTGTAAAGTATTGTAGCAGTGCTCTTATTTCATTGTCAAGCTTTGGTTGGAAATGAAAGAGTTACATTCGTTAATGAACCACCAGAACATTGTCCAATCTGGATTCTCCCTGCATGGTATTAAAGTAGATACAGTCAAGGAGCTCTCCCACTGGTCAGGCCTTCAGAGATATAACACAATTAGGAAGTGAGAGTGGTTTCAACTAATCACATTTTGACTCCAGTTTCTTGAGAAAATGCTCACTCTAGGACAGGGTACTCAGTTCCGGTCCTGGGGGGCCGCTGCATAGCACATTTTGGTCATTTTGCTGCTCCAACACACCTGGTCCAGCTCCCCTGTGACTTGTTTTAGTAAAAGTGTTTAAGGGTGAGTACTACCGAACTACCAGACTTCCTTCACAAGACCCCTTCTGAGGTTGAGTTCTGAGACAGGCCTCATCTAGCCAGTGATATTTCCGCAGTGCTCACTGGGGGTCTCCAATCACCATATTTTTTGTAGCGGTTCCTACATAATCTATAATTTAATCTCAGATTTGTTTTTAGAATTCTCTTTGGTCTTCATATTCACAGCCTGATCAATGATGCTTGATTTAAAGGGTCTTTTAACTGGAGAAGGTGAACATTTTTTAATGATTTACAGGTAGAAGCCAATTGAAAGTCAACTATCTTCTAATTAGCTCAGTATCTTTAGACTTTCCACAGCACAGAGGTCGAATTCTTATGCAGATATAAATCCCTTACGCCGATATAAATATTCAGATACATATGTCTAAATCTCATATTTTTTATACATGCTTATATTTCTTTTATACATACTCATATGTCCTGTTGTATACTTATATCCTCAATGTAAATATAAAATGTAATATAAATCCAAGATCACTTTAAATTCATTAGTTTTGGGGGCAGTTACTTAAAATGAAATAATGTCATTTGTATTCAAAAACAAATCTGATGACTTCAGGGGTTTGAATACTTTTGAAAGGAATATTTTTGTGGGTAATTAAATGGGAAATTAACAAAATTTGGTTGCTGTATGAAATGCAAACAAGATGGGCTGTGTCTTGGCTCTCTTTAACACTAAAGGCTACTTCTGTTTCGGCGGAAGAAATTATCAGTAAAAATGTATCTATAATTTATTATCTATAAATGAATAAAAGCAACACAACCCTGGAGTTCATGTGTTATCGCGAGTAACATAAAGGTTGTGATGATTAATTATGTAATTTGCGGTAACACTCCCTCTCATCGATCCCTCATGTCAAAAATGCATGTACTTCTAGCCATTATGTGAACTAAGGTCATCTGGTTGATCCTCTGAATGTGGCTCTGCAGTGCACCTTTCGTTTCTGACATCAGTGTCTTTCAAGACACCCACAGTCATTCATGCACAGAAAATACAGCATACGTCAGGTAGCTTGGATGTTTTGTACCAGCCATCCCAAATGTGCAAAAATGAGCACTAAAGATAAGATGAAGGTACCAGTGTTAGCAAGGCCTACCTCAACTGCAGCCCTCACTCTAAGACACGTCTTGTTTCTGACTGCACAGACACTGTAACAGTCTATACTAGTATACAGTGTATGAGTATTTGGATCACATTGCTTGACCTCAGTACATTTGCTTGACCTGTGTCTGTTGTAAATTCATGGACAGCATTTAAGTCAGGTGAATGTTAAATTTGTGCCCAGTACAAATTAGGAACACAGATCTCCTGTGTGCCGTCTTGACCAAAAATTTTTTGAACAATTTTACATTTATTGCTACTAAAATATATGACATTATGGAACCATTTTATTTCTCCCAGAGAGAAAGTCATTTCCCCAGACCCCTAGTAACAGCTAAGTCCCCCATCCATAAATTTCTAGTGAAGGTCATGACATACATCATAAAATAATGGCTTCTACAGCCAAAGAGTAGAGATTCGTGAGTGATTCGGGATTTAGCCATGTATTACTGTCATAAATGCTACTGTGAATGGGAGCAAATATCCGATCGTATGTGTTTTCCACAACACATATATGTATGGGTGGATACAAGCCTCCTTCAGTCATTGTTAGTCACATTAGAGTAACTGATTTACACATTTTGAAACAATTAAAACCCAAATTACCTACATGACATGACAATAACCCTGTCATGTACGCAGACACAGGTGTGAACCCGCATGGGTTAACAGTAAAACCTATTTTTGCATAGCAAGCCCAGCTGTCCGGTGTGATCTTTTTTCAGTGGACACTGACATACAGTCAGAAATATTAAATAGGAACTTCTCGCATCTTCAGTGTTTTTTTCTAACAGCACACTCACTATGGGATGACACTCAGCCTGGCCAGGTGAGATCAGGGGTCACTACTCATCTACTGCTGCCAGGCGGCCCACCACACCGCCGCCAAATCCCCTCACCACTGTCGGCTGCTGTTGCTACAACAACAGTGGCAAAACAAACACAAATCTATTTAGCTGCTTGCGCGGCTCTGAGATGAAAGCGTTCAGGCTGTTAGCGCCAGCGTGAGTGGAGGAATATTTATGCATATTTATGGGGGTGGGAGAACTCCACAGAGCCCCCAAACACTCCGCTACACTCCTTTCCCTAAACAAGGCCCAACACTGCATACAGCTAGTCAGGCCATGTTCATCTCTCTCTCTCTGTCTCTCTCTCTCTCTCTCTCTCTGTCTCTCTCTTTCTCTATCTCTCTCTCTCTCTCTCTCTCTCTCCATCTCTCTCTCTCCTTCTCTCTCT
>JBBJLS010071201.1:0-11279 GCA_037577275.1 Bryconaethiops microstoma | reverse complement strand
GATAGAGACAAGGTATGAAAATAATGAAAACATATTTGAAAAGAGCTTGAAATAGGCTTTCAGATGGTATCAAAATTTCAAAAAGGTCAAATTCCACCACGTGAAGGGTTTTCCCAGATCCCATCACAAACATGTTCAATGAATTTGACCAGTCAAAGAACTTCTTAGCCAGGGGTTCTGATTCCATTGCATGAATCACTGCTAAATGGAGCTGGTAGTTGTAGTCGTGTACATATGGAATGTACTTACCAACTTTGTTTTGTAACAAAGCCTGGACACCACCCCTTCCCCCAGACATGACAGAAGCACCATTAAAGGTCCCATGACATGCTGATTTTTTATGCTTTTATGTAGGTCTTAGTGGGCCCCTAATACTGAATCTGAAGTCTCTATCCAAAATTCAGCCTTGGTGCAGAATTACAACCACTTTGAGCCAGTCCCTCAATGATATTTGAGGGGGAGGGGCAAGGAAGGGGGAGGGGCAAGGGAGGGGCCACGGTACCATGCGCTAATTTTTACAGTGTATAGCAATGTGTAAAAAAAGTGTATCACTTATTTGTTTACATTTTTATATTTCATATATCTCAACAACTCACACCATTCACACACATTTCTGATGCTATCTACCTTTACATTTGCGACAGTAGCCTGCTAACTGGGCTGTTAGCTGTTATCTGTTAGCTGCAAAACTAATGTTACGGCCACATTCTAAGGGTCAAAAGCTAGCTAACCATATACAGCAAAGGAACAAAATTATATAGCGTTAAGTTGACTTACTTGTCTAGGGAGAGTTGGTACTGACTTAATTTTCAGCCGTTCAGCAAAACCAGCTCTGTATTGCCCCAAGTTGAGGCGCAGACATACAAATTTTTAGGAAGTCGTGTCAGCGCATTTCCAGAAAAAATAAAATTAACCCACTGGTTCTTCAGAGGCTTGTGTGAAGGAACTAAAAAATACATTTGTGCTCATTTTTACATCTAAGCAGCGAGCAACTGCCATGCTTCGCTCGTTTGCAAGCCATCACAGTCAGTGGAGCTATTTTTTTAGGGGGGGGGTGGAGTTCTTAGGGGAGGCAAAGCACAAGAAAGGGGCGGTAACCTTTCCACGTATGATGTCATACGGGGCAAATTCCTGA
Source organism: Bryconaethiops microstoma (assembly GCA_037577275.1). Lineage (NCBI taxonomy): Eukaryota > Metazoa > Chordata > Actinopteri > Characiformes > Alestidae > Bryconaethiops > Bryconaethiops microstoma. Next base: position 10,144 of record JBBJLS010071201.1, on the reverse strand, counting down.
TCGGGCCATCGGAGCTGTCGCTCTCTCAACGGCGGAGCAGGATGATCAAGGCACTCTTTACACCTATCGCAATTTCTAGCCACTGCAGGTCCATAGCAGGTTAGGGGAACTCACAAAGTGAAATTTTCGTGTCATGGGACCTTTAAAACACTGACACAATAAATTATCTGGGTTGTAACCTAGTTCAGAGAGATGTGACAGAATTTGGTTGTAACATCAAGCTGATTCAGTTCAATTTAGCCAGTCAAATGTTCTTTAGGGATGGACGTCTGAACAAATCTATTGTAATCACTACAGACAAATTCTCAATGTTACAGCGATCCCTGGTACCATTGCTTTTAATGCAAAGTCCAGGACAGTCAGCTTTTTCATTCTTGGTCCTGATATCTTCCAGCACCATCTTGGCAAGAGAATCAATTATTTCATTTTGAATTACATTGAATGGGTATTTTGGGTTGTCTGGAATGTATTTTACAATTTTTGCAAGTTTGATTGTGCAATCAAAGAACTTAAGAAAAAGTCCTTCCTCCCCAACTTTGTGACTGTGACCACGCAGAGCCAGTTCATTGACTGCAAGGAACTGAACGGCCTCCCCAATGCTTTTCACATAGTATCTGTTCTTTTCTATCTGGGTTGGACCCAGTAATTGAACTAAGCTTTCACCTGTCTCTGCCCGACTTCTCCCAGGCAGACATGGCTCTGACATGTGGGGTACTAGACGCGTGTTTGTGGAAGCCACCATCTTTTCTAGAGCAGGCAGAACGGACCGCATATTTTGTTGAAGCCAGAGAATTGGAGTACCCAACACGGGCACAGAGCTGGAGGATTGTGGAGGCTTATCTACATTTTTGTGGAGTTTCAGTTCCCGACATGGGTGCGCTGTGCACTGAGTTGGTAGCAGCGGAGCTGGGATCAACTGTGGAGCCAGGAGCTTGCGGAGTGACAGAGTTTGAAGCTGTCTGCTTTTTAATAAGCCACCTATGCATAGCATTGGGTGTTACCAACCAGAAAATATAAAAAGAATGGAACTTATGCTGTTAAAGATTAAAGAATGCTGTCAACAGGTTCAAAACATGTGCTTCAAAATGTGTGGTGAAGTGAACTGTGTGAGCCAGTGTTGCCAACTATCTCCCATAGAAAGTAACAGAAGTTTAACCAGAAAGTCACAAGATGCACATAAATTATGTCATCACGTCACGCTGCGTTGGCGTTCTCAGAATCAGAACCAGATACTTGGAGACGCTGATATATACTTATATACTTTCATCAGGCAGGAGGCTGTATTTGTTGCCACCACTGTCAGCCACCAGCCTTTGAATGAAGTTTGGAGCCAAAACACCATTTATCATCTCAGTGCATCCAAAGATTCTGGCCTATATTGGAATTGGGGAATGCTGCCTCGCATGCTAAACCAATATGGTAACACGACAAAATAGAAGTTATCTCCGATAGCCAAAGCAATGGTTGTCTCTGCCTGCATCAGAGTGAGTGTTTTTTTTAAGGACAATTTGGATTGGGTAGCCTGATTGTATGTCTTGGCCTTTTCAACATGCATCTGGGAGCTACATGCTTTTTAATGTTTGACAGCTTGCAGGTGGCATAAAAATCTGTTTTACAGTACAGACAGTAAGCACTGTCACTACCAACGTAGGGCTTCAGCCATCTATTAAATTCCGGTAGTAACTCCCATCGTTTTCGGGAAGTACCCTTATTTTTCAGTTTTAGCACAAGTGGCAATATTTATTATTATGAATGGACATTCATTCAATGGACATGCTTCTGCTGTGTCCAAACCACAAGCTTATCATATTCCCAACAAGAAAAAATATTTATAAGATCGCTGGATTGGATATCAGAAAAAGCCTGAACTGTCACTTAAATATTTATTTAATATATAATAGTGGATTGGTACCGGTACCGACAGGTTTTGGTAACAATATCAGTATTGGACATGAAAAAGTGGTATCCTGCACCCCTAGTCTTAACATACCAGCATAAAATAAAACATGGGACACTCGCTCATTTCGTGCCATATTTTACTTTTGGTCATATCAGAATGAACATACTCCATATAAACTGCATATTTATTGATGAGTAAATATACAAACATCCACTTTTGAGTGCAAATTTCCTCAGGCGATGAGAAACAGTGGGTAGGTGATCGTCAGTTGGTCATACACTATATAGAAAAAATGGTTGTGACGCCTGGCCACTACATCAACAGGGACTTCAGCCCTCTAAGGCATGGTGTTGCCTTCAGGCAACAAGTAATTATTTTGGCCCATACACTGCCCTTTTAATATTTTTCAAATAGAACATCACATTAAATTCTGATGATAAGTCTGGGACCAGTTTGAGGTGGGAATAGGTTTGACCTTTCGTCTGGGGGTGGAACAGTCCTTTTTAAAGCCGGGTTGGACTCACTGCTAGCAGACGGTAAGATAAATTTCACTTTTTAACATGTTTAAATTGAAATGATTTTGTGTAAAAAGTATCTGTGATGCACACAAATATGTGAAGAAGCATATTTGATTGACCCTTTTTGTCTTTATTTATATACTAAAATTGTAGTTTTTCATTTGCTGCTTTGGGGCAACATTGTGCAGTAAGACCACTTTTGTTTGAACAATAACATGCTCATGGATGGAGATGCATATTTATCATTATAATATTTTTTTGCGGTACTATCTACTATTACTCACAGGAAATAGATGCAAGAACATTTTACAGATGTAAGAAAAATGATCAAGCAGTTAGGATCATTCCTTCTGACAGTGGGGGTGGTGAGCTTGAGGAGAGTGACAGTGAGGAAGAGTGGACTCCAGAATCGTGTTTGAGGGAGAGTTAGGAGATCAGAGTTCAGTCAGCAGAGTAACATACTGTATGTAATGAACATGTGTAGGCATCTGTGTGTGTGCCTATGTGCAGGCATCACTGGGTGATGAGAGGTATATGACATTTCTAGTTTTATGATTCCTGGTTTCTTTTGAATACAGATGGCCTGTCTGATGACAGTGAGTCTTTGAATGAAGAGGAAAATGAAGACGAGGCCAGTCAAGTTCTTCCACACTGAAACTCATCCAACAGTGTTTTTATAGACCTTGCTTGTGCACTGGGGCACAGTCATGCTGGAATAGAAAAGGTTCTTCTCCAAACTGTGTCGACAAAGTTGGAAGCATAGCATTGTCCAAAATGTCTTGGTATGCATGATGGCAGCGGGTATGATTGAAACACCTGAATTCAAAGATTACGAGGTGTGTCCCAATACATTTGTCCATATAGTGTATCTGCCAATAGTTCTTCACCATCTGCTTGGTGTATCCTCTGTCTGAGTGACATTCTTCTCAATGTTGCTGTAGTTTTCTATATTACAAAAATGTGTTTGCAATGTGTTGATACTTCCATCCCACACATTCTGTATGAATTCCAGTTCAGTGGTGAAATGTTCAGGTGATGTTTCACACATTTGTATGACTCATAAAATAAGGAAGGAACTTTTGAATTCGGTACTCATGAAAAATTGACAGTGCTTATATTATCATATAATAAGTCCCTGAAGAGGCTGGTGAAGAATTTGTGACCAATCCACAGTCAGGATCTTAGGGTCAAGATATTCTTAAAGGTCAAGATCTTAAGGCTTATTATTCAGTAGCCATGATGACTATGAAACCAAAGCAAGTATGCAGCTACGAGACCTATTGATGGGAACTTTTGACCTATTGATGAATAAAAAAATTTATGTTTCCTTCTCATACAGGGAGTGATTGATTCAAAGCCTTCTTGATAGCTTACTTTTCATGTAAACCCTTTCTTACTTCATATTTTTGGGGGCTTTTAGATCACACTGAAAAATATTGCTTTAAATTGACTTGATTCAAATGTGTGTACTGGCTCCATGTGAAATAAAATATATCAAACACAATTACTGCATTAATTGACTTGCTATGGAATCGATGTACACACCTGAATCGGGAAGTTCAAAGATGTTTTTCGTTGTGCTTTTTCTGCAGGTCTTTCCTTCCAACCTCTGTCAGACTCTACAACAAAGATCTTGCAGATGACCACACACGCACAGACAAACAAACGCACACATCCAATTTTTTCTGAGAACCGAACTAATAATTGTTTGCTGAAACCCCTGCACTAATGCAGAAACTGCAGATATTTTCTAATTTTTTTTTACATTTTTGACATCCAGGCCTAGTCTGCCACGCCCCCTGGTCCTCGTGTTGCATTGCTAAGCACCGCACCCAAGCATAAACCATGCACGAGGACGAGGAGGCGTGGAGGACGAGGCCCAGACGTCACAGCTTTTTTCGCGGCAATATATACAATATATGTATTTATATGTATTTTCATACATTAAACAGTGCTAAATTACACAAAAATTGTAATCATCAGAAACCACAACACACTTTTCTAAAACATTGTTTCATGATGATTTCAGATCTGATTTCAGTTTTTTTCAGTCACATCAACTTTTTGAATTATGAGTAATATCAGATTTGCAATAGACTTGCATGTGGTTTTTATTAAACCGCAGGCACCAATCAAGTAACTGTTTAAATATTTTCAGTGTGAAGTCAGATAGGCGCACACTGTGGCATAGATATAATGATCAGTGTCAGTCAGCTTCCACCGTTTCTTCAAAAACGCTTAGTATTTGATTATTATATGCTAATTACACCACTATCATGCAATATACAACTAGCTTAATCACAAAAACTGTACGTGCTAGGGAAAAACTAATTTCAGATTTGAAATCAGCATGAAAAACACTACAAAACCCACATAAACGTATCTCTGATCATTTTGACCAGTTGACCTGTGTTATTAAGAAAAATATAATTTACTAATTTTGTAACATAAATATTAAAATAAATTCAGCCACATTTCCATATGAAAAAAGAACTATAAATGTTTTGGTACTGTGGAGAGAAACACAAAGAAAGCGCGTTTTGGGATGGTGAAATACCGCTGTACTCAGAGGCGGGAGGTTTGAAAGTAGCCAATCTGAGAACACTATTTATTTCTCCTTGCTGCTGATTGGCTGCTGCCCTTTGACGCAGCTGCAGTAAAAAAATTTCCCTCGTGGAGCGTCTCGAGTGTTCTCGTATTTTTGTTTTGTTCTTCTTAAAGCCCTTTATTACTGTAAATTAAATTAATTTATTACTGTATTTACCTGCCAATACCAAAGAAAATGGCAGCGCATACCAAAGAAAACGCTTGTGTGAATTACAGTACAGTCTATACAGGGGTCATGGGAATCTATAGATAGAAACCAACCATAAAGATACAATGGCTGAGTACTCATCAGTAACTTCATCAATCATTGCTTAAGTAATTGCATTTTTGCATGAGTGATAAAAGTGTTAAGTAGATAAACACAGGTATGAAGGAGAGAATTTGGTGCATCCACTTTGAACCCTCTGTGCTGCTATAGTGCTGAACAATTAAGAAAGAATTGAGCTATTTCTGCATTCCTATTGGTTGGTCAGATGTGGGTCAAAACAGGAGTCACACTGTGAGATGGTCATCCTAAATTTCTGACACTGTCAAAATTTTTTCTCCAAGCTATCTTTGGTTGCAAGAGTGTGATGATGGCCCTCTTTGAACTTGTCATGTGAAGTGTGGCCATTTCTCAAATGTGAAGACAGCACAGCACGAACAGCCTGTAATTCTTTCTCTGCAGTGAAGCAGCAGACAGCTCAAGGAGCAGTGTGTGGGGACCATACCTTGCTCAAGGGTACCTCAGAGGTGCTGCTAGTAGTCCTGGGATTCAAACCCACGACCTTCTCATTGCAGGGGCAACGCCCTAACCACTAGGCCACCAACTGCCCAATATCACACTGTATACCTTCCATAAGGCAAGTTTAACACCAGCACTCATAAAACACTGTGGTGGTGGGGAGGTGGAGCAACCATCCAAGTCCAAAAAACTGCATGTAGGAATCCTGACCCTTGTTTGGGGAAGGATCTCTACATGCAGTTTCTTGGACTTGGGTGGTGAAGTCCAGGAAACTGCATGTAAAGTGCAAGTAAAGTGTAGAGGGACCATTTGTTGTACGTGAACACACCACAGCACACAGTGTGAACAAGGAATAATGGAAAAAATCGGAACTCAGGGTTTCACATCACTGAGGAGTGTGACTGGTGAAGACAGAGGAGACTAGGTAAAGAATTGACATTGAGTTATATTTTGCTTCTGCTTGAATTTCGATTTGTACTATAGTTAAATAAATTCTCAGCCTTGCTCCCAAGCTGGCCTGTGTGTGTATTTCTGGGTGTATTTGGCTTTTCAGCCAGTGTGTGTTGGCCCCTTCCCCAGACCACCATCACATATATAATACATCTAACAGTGTGTCTTTACCTCTGAGTTAATCCTTTGGATTTGTAGTATGACTGAAAGAAACTTCTCCAGTCAATTTCCCTTTCTTCAGTAAAATTAGTGAGGATGAGTGAAATGTATGAAAGAGCTGCCTTTGTATCGGGGTCTGAAGACTTGCATCTCAAAGACAACCTGCAATTGAGCACAAAATGTATAAAAAGTAAACCAATGTTCACATTTACCCCCGCCTTCTCTTTTGCTTTTGATTTGCATAGAAGTGTAAATCAATATGCAACAAAGAGAAACATCCTTACTTGAATTCATTTCTGGCATTTCTCTCCACTTTTAGTTCAGAACAAAGATCCAGTTCGTAGTTCTCTATCTCTTCTTAAAAAGAACTATCAAAACAAAGCATTCTTTGGTTAGTGTCATTTGACCATGATTCCAGCATAAAAGAAATCTGCTAAATAGTAAAGGACTGCTAATATCTTAAAAATCCTTGTACACATGTCGCACTTATTAATGTACTTTTATTTTAAGCTAATACAAAGCAAGCAGTCTCTATTATTCTTTGGCCTAAGCTAAGAATTGCTCAAATCTTTATTGATAGCCAGCAAAAATTATTTTTCAAAATTTGTTTAAATCTTTATAATGATTCATTTTCAAGTGTCTGTCACCTAGGGGTTTTGCATGTGTCAGTATCAAATTGTTGGATCATTTTACTGAAATTGCAGATCCCAGTATTAGCTGATATTGTGGCGATACTGAAAGTTTTTGAAAGTGGAAATTTGCAGTTTATAGCAATGAAAATAGCAAATAGAAGATATTGATTCAGATTCTGAAGCAAATCATATTTTTGTATTTGTACATCTGTCCACCCGCTTGAGTTTTAGAGATAAGAGGAGGAGATGTCTATTTTAGAGTCACTCTCTTTAAAAGCGTCTGCTAAATGCCGGCGCGGCGCGGATGAGGGGGCAACCGCAGAACAGCATCACAAGATGCAGCGAAAGATAACATATGTATCATCTAGCATAAAGGCATGTCTGATGCAGATGAATAAAGGATCACAGTCACTTATTAATTACGACCTAATTGTTAAAATACTGTTGCTTATATGGTCGTGTAGCATGTGTGTGTGTGTATTTTCCTTTAACGTAAGCTGATAACACCTTGATTCTGTCCAGCTGATTTGGTACTCTGTCTGTGAACATCTTACTGGACAATCTCTGCACTCTGTGTTTTTTATTTTTCTGTCACCAATGACTTTTCAGCATTTACTCTTAAATTCTTATTGGTTAAGTCTTTCTCTAGTCTCAACCTTACGACATTAAGCAATGGATCTGAACACATATTTCAAAAACAGCTGAATGCATAGTTAAGCGTTGTCCTACCTGCAGCTGGTGGAATATCACTTTGCCCGACTCGGCACTGTGACACTAAATCAGAGAAGAATCTCAACCAGTCAAAACAGTCTGAGCCTTCTGTACAATCAGCACTTAGTAAGATTACAGTATTTCATGCTAGTCCCAGTATATACATCTATACTTTAAGGAATTTAAATGAATGAATACCAAAAAGACAACAGAGAATTTGGATACTTGCGTAATCTTCAAAAGGCAGGGACAGTTTTGCATAAGCTGAACAATACTGACAGCACCATCAACTGTCAGGAATCTCAATGCCAGATGGATTTATTTCAGACCCAGAATAGTGTTAATAACTGATAGCAGGGCAGCCACAAACTAGTCATATTCTCGACAACTGAAATATCAAAAGTCATATGTTTTAATTAGTTTCATTGATTGATTGATTTAGTTAGTTAATTAGTTATATATCCTGTTCATGATGTTACTCACTACACAGTCAGGCTTTTCAGGTGTTTGTAAAAATGGAAGAATCCCTTCCAGTCTGTGCTGTAGATCTCTGTGTTGTCAGTCATGATGAGGCTGATACAGGGGACTACTGTGTGAGAACTCAGTGTTTTCCAAAACGTATCATGAAGCGTTCTACATAAGATATCAGTCATTAATGCATATTATTTAATTGGTGAAAATATTATTTTCAAATTCTCTTTGATCCTGATGGTGGGACAAAATCCCTTATGCAATTCAAGCCACCCTGGGACTAGAGAGACTGTGAAGGTACAAAATAATTTTAAGACTATGAAGGACCGCTCTTAAAATAAAATGACAGGCAAAAAGAGAGAACAAGAGAGGAGAAGATGCATTTGGACTACAGTAAACCCCCACTTTTACACAGTACAGCAGTCGCGATTTCAGTCCAATGCAGATTTTTTCTGAGAACCCAACAAATAATTGTTAGTTGAAACCCCTGCACTAATGCAGAAACTGCAGATATCCTCGGCATTTTTTTACTTGTGTGAAGTCTGGGCCTCATACGCCACGCCCTCTCATCCTCGTGCTGGGTTGCTAAGCACCGTGCCCAAACATAAACAACCAGCACAGGGACAAGGGAGCGTGGCGGACAAGGCCTAGACGTCACAGGTTTTTTTTAAGGCAATATATACATTTTCATACATTTTAAGTGCAAAATTATTAAGAAAAATATAACTGACTAATTTTGTAACATATATATTAACAGAAATTCAGGCCCATTTCCATATAAAAAATAACTATAAATGTTTTGGTACTGTGGAGAGAAACACAAAGAAAGCACATCTTGGGGTGAAATACCGCTGTACTCAGAGGCAGGAGGTTTGAAAGTAGCCAATCCGAGAATGCTATTTATTTATTCTTGCTGCTGATTGGCTGCTGCCCTTTGACGCATCCCTCGCTGTACTCGAGAGGCGGGAGATTTGAAAGTAGCGATCCGAGAACACTATTTATTTATTTTATTGCTGCTGATTGGCTGCTGGCCTTTGATGCAGCGGCAGTCCAGAATTTCCCCCGTTGAGCGTCTCGAGCGTTCTCGTGTTTTTCGTTTTGTTCTTCTTAAAGCCCTGTATTTTTAGTACATTAAATGAATTTATTACTGTAGTTACCTGCTTATACCAAAGAAAACACCCGCGCATGAATTACAGTACAGTTTTTTTTATACAGGGGTAATGTCAGTATTTACATTCTAGCACTGCTGGAGTTCAGCGTAAACTGTACAGTATAAATACGGGTTTACTGTTACATTTTCTTTCAGGATAATACAATGAGTTTTAAATGAAATTAAAATGTTTTGGGAGCATATTTGGGAGCATATTTTAGGTTTACAATATGAAAAAAAGGCTTTTTTTTTTTTTTTTACCACATCACAAGACCGCAGTTTTTCACTATACGCGGGTGCTTTTCTAACGTAATTGGAACACTTTTTGTGGGGGTTTACTGTATATACTTTAGCTACTCTTAGCCTTTCTTCTCTTCTCTCTTGAATTCACCCATCCCAACACTGCAATATATTATGTCATGCTTATTGTAAATAGCATTTCAATGTGTAGTCATTGTTGGTTTTATATATATATATATTAAACAAAAATGTTTCTGCCTTTTAGCAACGGAGGTGGTGTTTTGCCATTTAATTGTACAACATATATAAAAAGTAGTTTCATTGTAAGTGGCAGATCAGAGAGTGAGTCTGCTCCATAGGTTTTTAAGACATACATTAATATCATATGGGTACTGCAAATGACTGCATCCAAGAAGGAAGCAACTATCAGGAAGAGAGAGAGATTAATTTTAAATACATTAAAGGTGACATATTATACCTCTTTTTAAACTAGTTATAATAGGTTTATGGGCTATACAAAACATGTTCATGAAGTTCTTTGCACAAAATCACTCTCACATAAAGAGTCTCACCAGCTTTATT
>JBBJLS010071200.1:0-10000 GCA_037577275.1 Bryconaethiops microstoma | reverse complement strand
CGTCTGAATAGCACTTTGTAAGATGAGTCACAGGGCAGCGTGCTCCGAACGCTGCGTCGTCGCAGAAGATGGGAGTGCTAGCCGGAGCCGAAACAATAGCTGACGGGTGTTTGGCGTTGATTGGCACCGAGCGCTGTTTGTTGCCCGTGCGCCTGTCACTCTCTCTTCCGCTGTCAGTCAGGGTGAGGACTGCATTATTACAAAACATGTCTGTTTATCTCCGCCGCACTGTAGCAAACACACGCAGAAAACACTGTTAACAAGCTCGGGCGGCAGAGAACTTCGGCTCTGTCTTGAGAGCTTCGGGTGCACGAACCGTGACCCTCTTACGCATGATTCCAGGATAAGCAATTAAACATTAAAACCTTAAGGATGTGCAGATGATGAGAGCAGCGTACTAATAAGCACTTAAAGGAACGATCTGCCAGTTCGATGAACAATTTGCCACTTACCTCAGATATGGCTGGAGTCCAGTTTTCGCTCTAGACTAGATTTGGAGCTATGAGGCTATTGGAGCGTACAACAGAAGTCAATTGTCACCCAAATTGTTTCTGTACTGAAACTCTTTCAACCCACATGTAGCTCTTTAAAAAAGGAGGCACAGGCAGGTCAGTGACATAGTATGACCTGCTGTGAGCTATTAAAGAGAGCAAAACCTCACTTTAACAGACAGGTGTCTTAAACAGAATCGGATTTCTCCATATTTATGAGCCATCGTCATTGTGAATGTTTGACTAAACAGTGAAGTTGTGATCAGTTTTACTGCTCACAGTAAGTCATACTGTGTCCTAAACCACATCCACAAGTCTGTTCCACCAAACTGAGATGACTGAGTGATGTTTTTGGGATGTGTTTACATGAAAGGATTTAGGCGACTATTTACCTCTAGTGTTTGTTGCTAGATGAGGTCGTTCCTAATACTAAAGGAGCAAAATCTTGACAGAAATCAAATCTCCACCATCTCTTCTGCTCTTTATTAAAGGGGAGAAATGGTGCAGGGATGTTCTTATTTAAAAAAAAAAAAGAAGATTTGGGCGACTATTGGCTTTGTTTACTTTATGAGACTGTTACTCAAACTAAAGGAGCAAAATCTGGACATTTTTTTTTTTACTGAAATATTTCTTTATGGAAGGTGGTGCGATTTCATCAGCTATGGCTACAACAGGCTAGGGTTGCGTAATTAATTTCACATTTTTATCTGTGAATTTCTTACGGGCCGTGATAACAGAATGGCTCACAATACCTCACATGCAGTGCCAGAGTGATGTAATGTCTTTCACATTCTCTCAAATCGCTCTCTGATGTTTACCTACTCAATCGAATGTGTAACACGCCCCTAAGAAACACGTCTGCGGTGAATCTCGCGTTTAGAAAGCCTCAACCCTGCTCCCCCTGTGCAGAGCACATAATTTAACCACTCAGACATTTACTCAGCACAGGTAAAAAAAAAAAAAAAAAGCTACCCTTAACTATCAGCCTGTGAAATTACCGTGATGACTATTTACCTTGATGACTATTCTCATTCTCAGTATTGTGTCTTAAATGTGAGAAACTATTGTCACAACAAACATGCTTCACCATGAGGAGTTTTTTTAAGGAATTAAATATGAATTTATTCCTTTTTTTGGCCTACACAGAGCAGGCTGCTCGGGGAATGTTGGCTGGGTCTCTGGCATCTTTACAGTGCAGCGGAGAGGTAAATAGCTATTAGTATTTCATTATTTTTATATGGCAGATGCAAAGGTGCTTTTGTTTGCTATTTGCTTGAAGGGGAGGTCAGAATTCTGGCTCGGAAGATGGATCAATGCAGTATCCAAAACTGCAATAAACACTGCATTTGATGCCCTACAGAGGACCTTTGCTATATTATAACCTTCAATATGTCTCATCTCTGAGAATCTGGATTTATTTACAATGGTCGGCGATGCCTAAAATGACTAAAACTGCTGTTTTACAAGGCATTCAGATGACGTCTTTCCCAACTCGTCCAACCACGCTTGTTTTCTTTGTCGTCTATCGAGACTGAGAAGATGACAGTTCACTTTTGTGCTGAGTATCCATCAAAGAGTATCATATCATATAGCATCTACCGATGACAAGTCAAGTCAATATCGAGAGTGACTTCTGTCTAGCCATTCATTTAAGGAAAGGCTGGGTTCACAATCTGAACATGAAAGTCAGTTTGAAAATGTTTAACACGTCTCCGTCATTCAAGTTCTCAAATAGTAGACGCACTTGTCAATCAAATGTGTTAACCTGTCCCCTAACCAGCGTGTCTGCTATCGGCTGAATGTCCCCTCAGCAAACATAGGCAGCCTATCAGAAGACAGACTGGGGTGTGGATTCAGTCCCTGCAGTGTTTTAACCTTTAACATCTCAAATTCAACAATATGCATTAGCTCCTGTAACAGAGTAGTGTTCGCTGAATAGTGATGCACACTGCTGTCGGATACTTGACAGGGTCAAAAGGACAAGTATTGATCATGTGACCAGAATATACCTCTCTTCTGCACCCTCAGGTGTCAGGATTAAGGTTTCTTGACTGTTCTGAAAGAAGAACCAGACACTTTTGAGTAGGACTGCTGATACAGGCTCTGTTTATACTCCTTTTTCTAATGTATGATGTCCCAAAGGGTCTAGTGCCCTCTGTCTACTAAACCTCTAAGCCTGCTAAAATTGGTGAACATAATCAATGACCTTGACGTTAAAAATGAGTTGACATCAATGATTTATACCTACACATTTTTAAACAAATGAAAAGACCTTTTGGGTAAATGCTTTTTTAAAATGCTTCAGTTCTGTATAATGAATGTCTTCTCTTCTTCAGTATCCAAAAAACGTGCAAAAAATCAGTGGTTTTTGCTCCCAGTCATTGGTCAGCCCAAGTCAACAAGTCAAGAATCGTTGCGGCCGCATTTGGGTACGAGTCGGTTGAGAAAAGTGTTCAATGTAAAAGTTCTGAAAGACCCAAAGCTTTGAAAGTACTTAAATTTACCCAAAACCAAAAAGTTTTGTTCACATTCAAATGTGCTATACAGGAGCACTTGAAGAGGAAACAATCCAAAGCCATTCTGGAAGATGGACCACCAGAAAAGACACCACAAGTGCTGCCTATTCATGTTTATTCTAATCGCTTTTAGTCAGGAGTTGGTTGATAAACCAACTTATCGAATAACTGATGGAAAAATATTCACGAGTGGCAGCCCCTGTTCAGCTGGTCATTGTCTGGGGTCCACCGGCTGGATTCGTGGAACTGAGATTGCTCACTCTTGGGGGCAGATCTAGCATCGTGGCCTCTAAACTGTGAAACACTCTCCCGCAATGTTCGGAGTCTGCTTTTCATTTTCCTTCAAAGTCCAGGTTAAAGCTTCTTGTTTTCACAGTGCTTTCATTCTCCTGTTGATATTGTCTCCTAGCCCTTCTCCTTACTTCTGTCTGATTAATACAGTGGCCTTGTGTGTATCGACTTTTTCAGCACTGACCCAAAAACAGTTTCCCTCTTGAACATGAACATTGAAAAGAGGACCCGAAACAAGCCCTTGCTTTCTTCATTTTGCAAAGCCCGACATATACGGCCACGCCTGCTGATTTCCCTGACCTTAATACTGAATATGAAAACCGCTGGAGAGATGATCCTCAGTAAGCAGCGTCATTCTGCACCCTGGATACACACGGCCACGTCCACCGCTTTCCTGACCTTCATCCTCCCCTCAGGCTGAGCTCAGAGAAATCTCATTTTCTCCACGAACATACGGAATACATGTGATCTTTTTCCTAGCTCAGTGCTCTTTATCTGTGCATTATAAACTCACGCCCTTTAAGCTCACGGTCAAATTCAGTATGTGAAAATAAAACAGCCTGGCTGTTGAAGGGGTGAGGTAAAATCTAACATTTTAAGTAGTTACGCATGTTTCAATAAGAATACACTTTGTCATTTTTCTCACCTTTCCATAAGCAACATCACAATTTTTTTTTTATTCGTTAATGTACTTTTCAAACAAGTCCATGTAAACTCCAAACTCAAAAACATGCTATGGATGTCATGAAAATAAATCATTTTAAACAGGCTGATATGTTCTCTTTGTGGTTACAAAGAATTTCAAAAGCATTCTTTTTAATAATCATACTTATGTAGAAAAATATATTTGTATGTATCTAGGTTGGAAAGCTCGTCTGGTTTAAAACAACACAGAACTGCTTCAAAATAATTATCGTTCGCAGTTATTTTTCTAGATTTTCAGATTTTGCAACAAGCTCATATCCTGTCCCAGTTAACCCGTCACTGGGGTTACCTGAAACATTTGCAATTAAGCTGCTTTCTTCCGAAATGTTCATAAACAATCCCAGTATTGTCCAGTTCTACCTGCTAGTTTCCCAGTCACACAATGCTGGCAGCACTGGGAGGGTGAAGACTAACACCGTATCATGTGAATCTTCACTGCATCTTTTTGAACTGAATCCAATTGACACATCACTGGACTCAACATGCATGGAGGAGATCACTAAACACCAAATCTGTTACCTCCATCAGCTTTGAGCTGAATAATGTGGAGAGAAGGAGGGCAATCCTGCCCACCCATTGAAAGTGAAGCCAATTACGCTCTCTTGAACTCCCAGCCGTGGATAGCTGTGGCATCACCAGCGATCTCATAGCATTAGGGCCAAGTACTCAGCATAAAATATAGTGGCAGGTTATGTATTGTTCTCCAGTACATAACAAGGAGCAAATTATCTTGTTCCCTCACTCACTCCCTGACAAACACACCCAGATACACTTACATCTCTACACACAGCTGTGGGGCAACTCAAGCATCCTTGGTTTTCAGGCCCTATTAAGACATTTCACACTTAGTCTGAGCTTTAATTGCGACACAGTGACAGTCAGCACCTCCTGACGAAGAGCCATTGAATTGAAATTGTCACAGAGGGCAGAGAGATGGCTGGGAAAAGACAAAGGAAGAAAGAAGCGACAGTGGACAACACAGGTAATGAATGGATCACAGAAGGCCCTGCAGTGAAGATCGGAGCACTGGAAAACGCTCCCATCAAACTGCGCTGTTTAACCGTGCTGGAAGCAGTAACAGTAATCAGCTTTCAGCAATTTAGCAGACGCTGCATTATTGAGCATGCTCTTATTCATAACATTTATAGGCTTGTGGTAGACAGCTGGAAAGATGGATTAGGGAGAGCTGAAACATTTACTGACTTTATAAGAGGCTTAGATGTTCAAATAATTACAGGTTCACACCTGTGTGATTGAATGAAGCTGAATATTTAGACACAGTGCAAGCTAAGAAAGCCACTGAGACTGGATTAGATGTCTATATTCCACAAAACAGAGCTGAAAATTGAGCAGCACCAGCATTATTATTAACACTATTGTACAATATGCTAATGTGTACATTTTAACTGTTTTTGTGCATGAACTGGAGGTTTCTGTGAAAGATCTGAATCATGATTTCTCGTTTCAGTCCACGTGTTTCATATCCAACTGAGTCATAATGTGACAAGCTGTTCTGCACACATGGAAAGGTCGACATGCTATTTGAGTGGCAGCAATATCCCTCGAGTCAATGAGAACTGAACACAGAAAGCGCACCTGAAAACAGATAACGTTCTTTATTTTTTTACGTGCACATAATCAAAAAACACTCGTTTGTCTGA
The DNA here is from genome assembly GCA_037577275.1 of Bryconaethiops microstoma. Lineage (NCBI taxonomy): Eukaryota > Metazoa > Chordata > Actinopteri > Characiformes > Alestidae > Bryconaethiops > Bryconaethiops microstoma. Next base: position 4,336 of record JBBJLS010071200.1, on the reverse strand, counting down.
TCTTCACATCTGCCGAGGATCAAGTGTTTAACTCAAGCCTTTTGTCCTAAGACCCCCCAAGGCCCATGGCAATCAGGGGATCCTGGGAATCAGCCCCACTGGCCTAGCCACTAATTTACCACTGATAACTCAGCTCTGTTTGTTCTGTCAGTGGAGTGAAATCCATTTCGCCCCCTATGCTTAGTGTAGTGTACTGCAATGACCACATGTATCTGAGGATGGATTTCATAAGATTACACTGATATCGATACTGATACTACTTCTCAGTACTCATATTGATCGGACTCTCGATAAATTGGTGCATAAAATAAAGACATAACATGAAACATGGGGCAGCTGGTGGTCTGGTGGTTAGGGAATTGCCCCTGCAATCAGAAAGCTGCTATCAGAAAGCTGTGTTCCAGGCTGCCCACTCCTTCACTTGGTGAATGGGTTAAATACAGAGGAAGAATTTCACACTGTTCACACTGTGTGCTGTGGTGTGTTCATGGTCACTATACAAAGGTCAACAAATGTGTTGGTGCGGAGCGCCGCTCCCATCACTTCCAATGAACCAAACCAGCATCACCCATTTGAAAATGTAGCTGTTAGAATGCATTAACGCTTCATAAACACAGATTGCAGCACCGCTTTAACAGGAGTTCATCCATATTTCGGTACTGATCGGACCGCTGCTCGGCCGCTCTCCGGACCCACTCCCTTCTGTGGGTTTTCCCCACCCACTTGTGGGCGGAGACTATTCTGAAAGTTCTCTAAGACCTAAAATCATAGATATTTTGGACATTTTAGTTCTTTATGGTCATTTGTGTGTGATCCCATTTTTAAAACCACAGTAGTAGTTATTAATTTTTTACATGTGTTTTAAATCACAGAAACTTTGGTTCTACGTGACACAGGAACACCAAACAAACTAGGGGAACTTCTAAGGGTTAAGACAATTACAGAGGGCCTTTTTAAACACCTTTTCCCCATAAACACATACTGACACACACAACTTGGTCAACTAATTGTTGACGGAATCATAGAAACAAGCAGATGAGTTAACATGCAGTAGCAGTTCCACCACACACACAAACCCAGCGTCGTCTCATTGAGTCTGAAGCTGCATGCTGAAGACAAAGCAACAAACAAACCCTCCGAGCATCGCTGCACCTTCCTCTCTCACGCCCACCTGGCCACTGCGATCGTCAGAGACCAAGAGTGCGAGAGAGAGAGAGCAATAGAAAAGAGAGACAGAGTGGGAGAAAGAGAGAGAGAGAGAGAGAGAACTGGAGTGAGCCACTCGGAGCGGGGCAGAGAGCATGGTGCTGCTCAAGATCCCTCCTTCGTTTGGCAGCGGCGCTGGGCCAGTGGGAATCAAAGAGTGCTTTTCTTCCCATTGAGCCGCACAGGCACAGGGGTCAGCCTGCCTTTCATGGGCCGTGGTGGAGAAAAATGAATAAGCGGGCTTTGTGAGACGATGGCTTATTGCTGTGTGGGCAGGCACATGTAACACCATCTCCTCGAGCTTTTGATGGAATAAAGACGAGCGAGAGAGCGAGCCAGAAGAGCAGAGACGTTTCCCTTTCTTCGCCGGCCTGCCGTCTGAAACGTGCCGCGTAAACATTTGGATGGACTGTGAACCCGAGCTGGGAACGCGCATGGAAAGAAAAATATCCAGCATCATCTAGTCTGTGGCATCGTGTGCACCTTACACGCTCAGAAATAAAGGCCAAAACAGCTTCTCTGGAGCAATGCACAGCCCTGAAAGAACTTTCGGTTCTATAAAGAACTTCCAACAGATTTGTAAAGTGCTTTTACCATAAATTCATTCATATGAGAGATGTATGAACCTTTAAAGAACCCCCAACTGTAAAAGTATAATACATAAAATATGGCCGTTTCAAGAACTATATTTATGATCTTTATATTGTTTATTGAAATGTTGCACTTTCCCTGGATTTTAACCTGCATATCCTTTATATGTAGAGTCCAATTTCTACACAGGTAAAACCTTTCGCTTTTATCTTTATATACACGCATGCATGAAGAATAATCTGTGTGAATTGTATTGTATTTATCATTGCAGGTATAATATATGGATGTAGGCTGTGTTGAATGTGGTCACTTGAGGGACAACTCCTAATGTATGTTAATGTAAATGGCAAATAAACAGATTAGAGTTCTAACGGTCTCTACATACATGAAAAATGTGTGAGTCTTGTAGCACCTTGATTTCTGGTTAAATACCTGGCCATTCTGGAGAACCTACATGCAATGCCACGGAGCAGTGGTCACCAACTCTGATCCCAGAGATTCACTTTCTAGCCACAACAAATCCAGCTAATAAAGTTCTTCAGAAGTTCTTGAGTGGCTGGATCAGATGCATTTGGGGAGGTAGAGCATGCAGCAAATTGGATTATGGTTGGAACTAATATTTGAGGAAATGTCCAGCAGTGTTAGTGACCACAGTCTATGTTTAAAATCACCAGGTTCTCATGCTTTGCTTTCTCCCAACACACCTGTACCAACGAATCAACTAATGAACGCCCCTTTCCTGTGCAGGGACAGGGGTTGGGGAAACACAAGCATTTCAGCAGGTTTTTAAAGAAGCAGTATTGTAAAATGCAAGTGTGAATAACCTTTCTTAAAGTTAAAATAAACGTGACATTACGCAAAGGAGTGCAAAGGAGTGCACATTATGCAAAGGAGAACTCTAAAGGACTATTTATGATTCTAAAAAAGTGTCAAAGTATGATGGTGAAGCTTTCATCCATCAAAAGCACATTTGAAAACCTGAGAAAGAAGTGCACACATCTATACAACGACGCACACAGTCAGAAAGAAAGGGCCTTTTAAGTAATTCCCATAAATCAACCACAGAGACTGTTTCCAAACACATTCACACACAAAACAATCTGGAACTGCAGTGGCCGGTGTGGACATTTAGGCGAGCGCATGCAGCGTTAGTCATAGACACTGCAGGTTTTCAGCTTCACAACTGCGGCAGAAGCATTGTTGGGCCAAACAGGAGTTTAAAAAAATCAGACTGAGCACGTCTAACTGCCGAATGACTCTCGCTCTACTCATCGACAGGACCTAATCCAAGCTTAAGCCGATTAACACACCGATATTTGTGTTCGCCGCTTTTCCAGCGGAGCGCCTAAATGTCAAGGAGAGCGACTGATTTAAATTCGCGGCTCTCCTCGGCCCGACTGGAAAGATAACATCATCTTTTCCGCTCAGCCGATATAGATTACAAATCCAAATTACAGCCGCACTGCCTGGTCTCTCTCACACAGGCAATTAGTGGAGGCTTCGCTCTGCCAGCGAGAGGACGGAAAAAAAGCTACAGATCAGACCTTTGAGCCTTCATCATTTCTCTCATCATCAATATATCCAGTCCATTATCGCCCCAGGCTTGGTCAAAGATCTACCTGAGAGAACTGAGGCAACAAATGAGGAAGCTCTCCAGGTCGGGTGAGTCATAACTCACAAACCAATGTCGCTTTAGTGTTGAGGAAACATCTCCATCATCTCCAACGATGCACCGAAGGAAACTCGCTAATCTATTTCGCCTGCAGAGCATCATTTAGACTTATTAACTTTGCCACATCCAGCTTCACTGTCTCTGTGTATCTACACAGTACAGCAGTGGTTCTCAAACCTCCAAAAGTTCCATGATTTTGCTCTTTCCCTGTGAGATGTGAGTAAAAATGGGGTAGGTTCCTGAAGAACAGTTGGAGAACTACAGCTATAAAGTGCCATAATACATCACCTTGACTCCATCATGAGAGGAACCATTTAACTCTGAAAAGAACCGAAGAAGAAACATTTAGAAACCTTCATTTTTAAAAGTGCTGTGAGTTTGTCTTTGACTGGACATCTAAATAAGCAGTACACCCTAAAATTGGTTCTTCCAAGGTTTTTTAGCAAAGGCCTTGGTTACATGATGTACTGAGCTGCCTGAAAACATTATTTTTAAGAGTGCTTGAGTGCACATGTCCATTTTGCACTTCTTTCAACAACTGGACCTCCTGCACTCTCAAAACTGGACCTCCTTCACCAAGCCACGATCTTGTTGATTCTGCTGGGAACTTGGTCATTATCCCTTCTAAGAAGGTAAGAAATCTCGGTGTTACACTAGATGAAGAGACTGTCTTTCTTGCCACAGGTCGACCAGATCTCTAGAACATGCAGATCCCTTCTCTACAACATCAGAAGAATCCGAACCTTTCTCACCACGAAAGCTACACAGATTCTCGTCCAGTCTCTGGTCCTCTCCAAACTGGACTACTGCAACTCTCTTCTGGCCGGACTTCCACTGAAGGTAACCAAACCACTTCAGCTGATTCAG
>JBBJLS010071199.1:0-11280 GCA_037577275.1 Bryconaethiops microstoma | reverse complement strand
AGCAGTCTTGGGAATCGAACCCACGACTTCTTGATTGCAGGGCGAACACCCTAACCACTAGGCCACCATCTGCCCCATGTATATGATATTTAGCAAGTAGGAAAACAATATTCACAAGATCTGCAGAATTATCACTGGAAGTCTGATCTAGACCAGGTTAAAGTTCTCGCTTAGTCTAGCTCTGTCTCAAAGAATGCCGGACGTGTGGAAACGTGACACTAGCAGTTGGGATTTGAACCCCGAACCTTCTGATTCCAGGGCCAATGCCCTAATCACTAGACAATCCACTAATAATAATTTTAAATGTTATATTTTAAATAATAAAGCGTTTTTAGGCCCCACCCCAGGGGACACGGAGGGGCTCCCAATGGGGCTCTGCCCCTAAGGACTTGGAGGGACTTCCCAAGGGGGAAGGGGAGCACAGTAGCCCCTGAGAGAGTGGCATTCAAAAAAATCACCCCTCCCCTCCCCCACCTTTATGAGGGCCTAGTGGCCTTCTGGTGCCCCGGAGTGGCGCCGTTGGGGGGGAGGATACTGTCATGTCCGTGGTCAGCGGGCGCTAGAGGCCGCTTTTTCTGTTTTAGTTTAAGAGGACATCTGTTTGTGTTACACCTGATTTGAGTTTAGTTCATCATGAGTTACAGCAGTCCGTTGTTTATGTTTAAGTAATGTCCTGTTTGTATTGATGGGTTTTTTATGTGTATGTGTACTTAGTTCCATTTAGGTTGGACCTCTGAGTCGGTCCACTGGCTTTTTACTTAGTTTCAGTTTACTCCTATCCTGTATCTAGTGTTTTGTTTTTTTTGTCTGTGTTAGGCCCTTGTGCCTTTTTGAAAATAAAAGAAAATAAAAACAAGATATGAAAGCCTGTGCCTGCGTCTCCCTTTGCTGTCTGGAAACAGACTGCTTTCTGAAAATATGTTTTTTTTGTCTGTTTGTTCCCAAATGTAAAATGCACATTATCCATCTTCTGGGATGTAAAGACAGCTCTCTAGCTCTTTTTATCTTCTTTACACCTGCACCAAATATACATGCTCACATTGTCTTATAGACCAATGTATATTTCTCTGCCTATTTGCACATATACACATGTTACGCACACTTACACACATGAAAATATAGGAATATTTTAGGTAATAAACTTTGCTACAATAAATACACTTAATTTTCTAACTTGGAACATACATGGAATTGGCATGCAAGCAAAAAGATTAAAAGTATTTGATCACATAGCAGACATATGCTTACTACAAGAAACCCATACATCAGAATCCAACTATCATAAAAACATCTAAGTTGACCCATGTCTTTGCTGCCCACTAGAACTCCAGCGGAGTGAGTCTGTTTGTGAACTGTTTGTCAGTCCATTGCGGATTTTGTCTGAGAACCAAACTAATTGTTCGAGAAAACCCCTGCACAGAAACTGCAGATATCCTCCACAGTTTTTTGCTTTTGTGACATCCGGGCCTCGTCCGTCACGGCCCCTCGTCCTTGTGCTGGATTGGTAAGCACTATGCCCAAACATAAACAACCCAGCATGAGGACGAGGGGGCGTGGCGGACGAGGCCCGGAAGTTAGTTTTTTTCGTGGCAATATATAATTTTTCATGCATTTTAATGCTAAATTATTGAGAAAAATATAATTTACAAATATAAAAAATATAATTTATAAATATTAACGTATGTTCAGCTACATTCCCATATGAAAAATAACTATAACGGTTTTATTACTGTCCACAAAGAAAGCGGGTCTTGGGATGGTGAAATACCACTGTGCTCAGAGGCGGGAGGTTTGAAAGTAGATAATCTCAGAATGTTATTTATTTCTCCTTGCTGCTGAATGGCTGTTGCCCTGTGACGCAGCTGCAGTCCAGAATTTCCCCCATGTCTCCAGTGTTCTCGTGTTTTTCGTTTTGTACTTCTTAAAGCCCTGTATTTTTATTAAAGTAAATTAAATGAATTTATTACTGTATTTACCCTGCTTATACCAAATAAAATGACAGAGCATACCAAAGAAAATGTGCGTGCATGACTTACAGTACAGTCTAAACCTTTACATTTTCTTTAAAGGTCAAGTATTAAGCTGAGTTTAAAATTAAATTAAGAGTGTTTTGGGAGCATAATTGGGGGCATATTTAGGGTTTATACTATAAAAATAATTTTTCACTATATGCGGGTGCTCTTGGAACGTAACCCCCGCGATAAGCTTGTAATTGTCATGTCCCATTTTCTGTTTTTTGGGTTTTGTGTTTTTGGGGACTTTTTTTGCGAATCCTGAGCACACGGTCTTGTTTGTTTATATTATGTGTTTCAGCTGACCATGTGTCAGAGAAAATGAGAGCTAAGTTTCTACTGTTTTGTGGAATTTGAGTTATGTATTTAAAACCTGTTAAGACTTGGGTCTAGTTGTGGCAGCCATCTTTAAATCTCATGATCAACTTTAAAACATCATCATTCATTAATACAAAGTTATTATTGTTTGTGGTTGGACTCATTTGAAAGCTAAGACTATGAACTTTCATGTGCCAGAAAATGAAAATATGCCAACTTATTTGAAAAAGAGCAAAACAGGACAAAATTCAAAAGTATGTAATACGTGTGTGAGCACTCTTAGAAATCCGCCATCCTTAATGTCCAGCCCCAAGGAATTTTTTTGAAAACAATGGAAATCAATAATCACAGGTCTTGTGAACTTATGTACCAAATTAGCTCAAAAGAATACAAAATGAGTGTATAATAACTCTTTTAGCGCACATAGTACCCTTCTGTACCAGTCAAGCCACCATCTTGTTTCCAGAAATCCTTATTGTTATTATAGAATTATAAATCAAACACAGCTTCAACATTCATTCTACAGAAACCGGCCCCATTCAAACCGGCCTCATTCACACAGCGCGCCAGTAAAGAAAGGGGCCAGTATGACCAGTCCGAGCTAAACACAGCCAGGAAAACTCCACAAATCTCGCTCAAAACACAACAAAACAACTCCAAAGCACTTTTATCACAACCAGCCAGCTTACAGACACTTATAAAGCAAAGTGTCATAATTTCCAATCACTTACTTTTGAAGTAATTCAGCTCAGACTCGCGTGTCTCCCAGTGCGAGCGGAGCGAGGCGTGGAGCGGCATGATTTTGCCTCGAGCTTGGATCAGATTTTTCTCTCGCTCCGAGAGCGCTCCACTACTGCTCCGGCCCATAATGCAACTGCATTAGCTATAGCATGAACGAATTCATGTTGTGCAAAGCATAGTTAAGCACCACTGACAGAAAGATGGATTTTCTGAAATACTACCTTAAAGAAGGTGATCAAAAATACAAACATACCTTAAAAGGCAATGACGACAAAGGAGAAAGCGAGTGCGGAGAGGTGATTACAACAACAAAAGGTTCGTTGTGGAATCTTAAAAGGCATGTGTCGAGAAAACATGATACAGTGTTCCACTCACACTTGGACAGCAAATCTAAAGGTCGGTGGTCTATAATATATTTCATTGTCTCTCTAAATATTAGAGGTAAAAATGATAATTTTCTAATATAATCGCCATCTCACCCGAAATGCTTTAACAACCCAAATTGCCAATACCAACTTCATAAATCAATTAGTTAATAATTTAAATATTTAAAATTCATTTTAGCACCGTAAAATGTGTAATATAAATTCATTTACAGAGGAAGAAGCACAGAAAGCAAGCAAAGAGGTAGAGAGCAGTAGATTCAAAAGCTTCTTTCAACAAAGAACGACAAAAATAAATATTTCACAGGAGAGTTTTCTGGGTATTGTGGGAAGTTTTATTGTTGAAAACTTTAAAGGCCACACTGTTCTGCTGAGCTGTGAACACATCCAGGGACACCACACAGCGAAGAACATTTATGAAAAATACGAGGAGGTCCTGAGATGCTGGAAAGTCCAGCGTGGTGTGATCAGAGTAGTTACTGATGGTGCCAGCAATATGGTGAAAGCTTTCAATATGCCTGGTTTCAATGAATTTGGGGATCTCCTGGACCATGATGTCGGGGACGAGGGGACAGATGTTGAGGGTAATGCTCCAGATGATGCACTCCTGAAGCTCCATGCAGACCAGCTGGAACAATCAGTTGAACGTGATGGTAGAGCACTACGTCACAAAATCAAATCTTCACCTGCGATGTCCGATTCACTTACTCCAACTGGCTATTAAAGATGCAACCGCAAAGCATAGTGCAGTCAATTCAATAATCAACAAGGTCGAAAAAGTAGTCAAAACGGTCAGAAAAAACACACTGAACACAGAGGAAATCTACAAGTTAGGTGTTCGTCCCACAACTGCATGCGCAACCAGATGGAAATGTCAGTTGCGGATGATTGAGTCGGTGCTAAAAATGTTTGAGAAGGATGCGCTGCGGCAAAACAGGCTGACATTGATCACAGAAGATGGGAAAATCACATGCAATGATGTTCTCATGCTTCAAGGCTCAGTGAGAGTACTCACACCATTTGCCGAACTGACAGACTGTTTTCAAAAGGAACTGGGAAACCTGGGGATGATCCTGCCAGCAGTTGCAGAAATACACAGAATGACAGCTGATGTCTCCAGTCCACTGGAAATAACTGCATTCGCAGAAACTCTAGCAGAGAACTTTTCAAATCGTTATAAAAGGTTTTATGATGACGCCCACGTTATTCTTGCAGCATTGTTAGACCCCCGCTTTATGAACGAGTGGATTGCAGGAGATGAAAAGGCAAGTTATTAAGTACACAAAGCCACATTCCGAATTCCATGGTTTTATTACAGTAAATGTTTATTAACAATAGTTTATATCAACAAAAATAATACAACATTGATTATTGTGAAAACAAAAATAAAACAATTGTATTGTTCCTGTAGGTTCAAGGGAAACAGATTGAGATGAGGGAGTTGCTAGTTCATCAAAGACAACTTCTCTGCAGTATGAATAAAAAAGTAACATCCACTTCCCTTATTGCTGACCCTTATCCATTAACCTCAAAGAAAGTCGATGTTTCAGTCATACACAACTGTGACACATTCATCTGCAGCACTGGACGTAAAAGGAGAAGTCGAACAAAACCTGGCAATGCCAAGAATGAACCCTGATGTTGACGTACTTTGCTTCTGGAAGGAAAACTCTATTATGCTGCCACAACTTTCACACATTGCAAGGCGCACATTCAGCATCCCCAGCGGCTCGGCCAGCGTAGAAAGGGTGTTTTCTATTGCTGGCCTGATGTCAAGCACTAATCGCATGTGCTTGATACCCTCCACTCTGCAAAAGCTCGTTTTTCTCAAAGTGAATGCAGCATTGGAGATTGAATTTTGATCATTAAAAGAGTGACCGTTCAACCAACAATTTGGTTTAAAGAGAAGGCAATAATAGCCTACATGCATATTTTTTTTGCATGTAGGCTATTATTTGGCCACTTGTTGAACTTATTTTAGTTCAGTAATTTATTTATTTTATTTAATGTAATGTTGTTCCTCTGGTTATTTATTTAGTCTAGCCACATCCAGCATTTGTATTTCATTTTGTTCAAAAGTGAGCTAAACGATAGCCAATATATATTTGGCTTGGGCTAATATAGCTACTGTTCTACTAAAGCACATTGATATTTTTCTCCGAGTATTGTGTATTTGTTTTTCACTGAATGCACAGAGGTTCGATATAAAAATAAATAAATAATGAAAAATTACAGTGGAGTGTTAATTAGAGACATTTTTTTCATGGAGCGAGTATCAAGTGAGGAGGGAATCGGACAGGGAGCGAGGAGCAGAAAACGGTAAACCCAGAGCGGAGCTGGAGCAGAGTGATCATGAAATGCTCTGGAAATTCTTGCCGCTCCACTCCACTCACATACTTTGGTCTCTTCAGACCGTCGCTTCTATTTCCAATGGAAATGTCCTCGAAATATTCTGAAATATCCTGAATGTGGTCTTCTGAGTGTTTTTTTCTTTGTTTGAGCCTGAAAAAATCAACTTATAGATCCAAACGCTCGGCCAAGACTCAGAGGCGCTTCTGATCTCAGATCAGCTTTCACCGTATTTAAATAGCCCAGGGAGAAGCCATGCCCGCAAATGACACATCCTTAGAATTCTCTTTTGATTTGCTACATTGCTGTACACTTCGGCTAGAGGATAAGTGGACCAAGCGATTGTCCGTCAAACCCGGAGATTTTGGGCTGTAACTTCCCATAGGAGGGTCGGAGAGACTCCCGGGTGGGCTCGTTTGAATCCAAACAACCTCCGCTATTGGTAATCTTCCTTTTAATAAACCAATCATACCAAAATAAACGATTTAAACGGCCACCTAATGGTGGAAGGGTGGTAAAGCGAACAGGTTTCTTTGATTCAGTGCAGCATCCCTTCATACTAGAAACTTTCAAGTATTTTGGTTTGGACAGAAATGTACGCAGGGGGTCCTCGAGCTACAACACAGATCCCTTCCTTTTGGTGTTAGTTCAAACCCACCCTAGCCTAAGTCACTTACCTATCCTAACACAAAATCATAATCTAGAACATGAAAACACAACTAACTCACAGAAAAAGGAAAAGGACATAAATGTACACTGTACTGTAGTAACAGAAAAAATGAAAAAAAATAATAATGGAAAACACTTGCGCTTTTAACAGTACAAAGTGGCGTAGGGAAGTGTACTAGGGAATGACAACTCCCTCACTCATACACAGCATTACTGCATATTCTGTGTATTTTTTTCTGCCATGCACAACCAAACTTGTTATGGGAGTGAGTGTTGTAAACTTGAAACATCACATATCGAGACTGTCGTAGCCCAAGGACCCCCCTGAACATGTAATTGGTCTGTTATCCACAGTTGTGTAGCTCCAACCTTTTATGTGGTAAAGAATTACAGTCAGGAAGGGCACTTGATAAGGCTGTTAAAGCTCTCCCTTATTCATTATTTATAATGGCGGCTGATTTTTTATCTGTTATGGTTAAGAATATAATTTTTTTAGACCAGATCTTTGTTTTAGACCCTCACATTTAATGAAGAAAATGAAATCACGCAGTTAAATGTTAATGTTTGGGATTGGAATTCCAACATAACATTCACTTAGTCATTGTCTGTAACTATTAATCCTTACTAGGGTCGCAGGTACCTATCTCGGGACACACCCTGGGTGGGGCACCAGCCCACCGCAGGGTGCACACATCATTCACTCACACCTACGATCAATTTAGAAACCCCAATTCACCTGACACACGTCTTTGGACTGTGGGAGAAACCCGGTGAAAACCTGTTTGAACAGATTCAAACCCCCAACCTTGTGTGAAGTATTGTACTACCCACTGTGCCACCATGGGGCAACATAACATTTGAAGTGCTAATTTGTTTTATGCTATCTAATAATAATGCCCTTTAATTTTATTTCTTTTACATAGGCTGTATGTAAATCAAGCCTTCCTCCTATTTAGCCTGTCTCAGACAAACAAGATGACTGCATTTTTTTGTCCTTATTTCAGGTGATCCTGTTGCTTCTTCAACATGGCATGCTTCCATTTCAGTGGTAAAAATTGAATGATGTTTGCCTTATTTTCATCTCTTTTCTCTGTCAAACTTTTAAGTTCTACACATCATTGCATCTTGCTGCTTTCCTGCTCCTTGATTCTCTCTTCGAGCTCCTTATTTTCTTGACCAGGTGCTTGTTTTGATTTGCCAGCTTATCATTATATATTTTTTTTCTTAATGCCCTTGCTGCATAATGGATCACTTTTACCAAGCAGCTTTTTTTGTTTGGCTTGTTCCCTGAGTTGTGTCCACTCTCAGTAAAATGTATTTTCCATGCTTTGAATGGTTTCCTATATGGTCAGGTTAAGACCTCTGTCTCATTTGTTAAAGCTTTCTTGCTGACTGGAATCTTGTTTGGAGTTGAAGCCTTTTGATATCCATGCTGAGGTCCATGGTCATCAGTCCACTTTCCATTTACCACCTTTGTGCTTGTCTTGGCTTAGGTTTTCATATTGTTCTGTCCTTTAGTGTCAGTCTGTCAGGGGCAGCTGGTAGCCTAATGGTTAGGGTGTTTTCCCTCAGACCAGGAAGTTGTGGTACCTTATTCAAGGGTACACCTCTGATGTACCCTTGAATAAGGTACCGTCCCCACACATTGCTTCCCGGGCGCTGCATTCCTGGCTGCCCACTGCTTTGCTTGGTGAATGGATTAAATTCAGAGGAAGAATTTCGTGCTGTGGTGTGTTCATGTATGACAGGATGGTCATTTTCACTTAATCACTCGTTTTCCTGTTTTGAGTGCTTGGAATATTCTGTAATTATCCTGCACATCTGAGAAAACCACGGGAAAACTCCTACAGGTTTCATGTTTTAATTAATCACATACAGATTTATTTAGGAGCTTCAGGCAGAGATTTGAAGTGTCCTCAAGGTTTTGGTTTCTTAGGTAAGAAGTCAGCACATCTGGTTTACTCCCTCTTGGAATGATCGGGACTGGAGGCAGCTTCTTGTTCCATTGTTGAGTTTTCCCATCCAGAACACAACCTCTTCTTGGTGTTTCTATCCTGGTGAGCAGTGGCATTCTGTGGACCAGGTTCAGCGGTTTTACTATCTGGTGTAGACAGCCTGCCCATATCCCCATATCCAGCCTCCTAATAGTTCACCGAAAAAAATAAATAAAATCTAGTTGCAGCAGAACCTGCCAGTCTTTTACTGTTTTGCTATGTGCTGGTGCTGGAATTTTTTTTCCCCATTGTCAGTGGCTTTAGATGGGCCAGATATTTTTCTGTCAGGCATGTTGAATTATGAAGGTCGGTATACTTTCTCATGTGGTTTGTGCATTCTCTTATCTTTACTAGGTTGATAGATAACTTTTTTCCTCTGTGTCACCTCATATTCGTAACTCAGTTAATCAGGTATGGATTACAGTTTGAACATTCCTACACAAGGGCCCCACAGAGGTAGACAGTTGGGGTTTCAGATCTGGGTTCTGGTCTTGTGTGTTTGTAAGTTTGCATATTCTTCTTGTGGTGGCATTGGTTTTCTAAGGGGTCTCCGGTTTCTCCAACGGTCCAAAGACATGGCTGTCAGGTGAATTGGGGATTCTAAATTGATGGCAGGTGTGAATGAATGGTGTGTGTGCCCTGTGGTGGGCTGACGCCTCACCCAGGATGAGTCCCCGCCTTGTGCCCACTGGCCCCGGGATAAGCTCAGAGTACCTGTGACACAAGTAAGGATTAAGCGTTTACAGAAAATGAATCAATTCCTACACAAATGGGAATTATGCTTCTGTTCCATTGTATTCCCTATATGGGTTGCCAGGTATAGCACAAATGTTTTTGTTCAAATTGATTATTTCTTATTGAGGAATTTGTTTGTCTCTGAATACATTTTTTTTTTCAATTAAATTTGAATATTTCTTCTTTTTTTTTGGTGTTAGGTGAAGCTACTTCACCAAAAAGTGCGTTTAATTAAAATTAGGGGTGTCACAATTGAAAAATATAATCTAATTAATTACAAGCTCTCTGTAATTTTTGCACTTTCTGTAAAAGTATTTAAAAATTTTAATGAATTTTGCATATGAGTGAATGAATAATCAACAACATCTTGTTTATTTAATAAATGTTTTTGCACTGTTCATGTGCAGTAATGGTTAAAATATGACCTAATATGCTGAGGGAAAAAAATCTAAAATGCTTCAGCAAGAGCAATGATAGAACTAAGTCCGTCTAAAAGGTGCAGTTTAAGTCAATGTACACACAAGCACGGGTCTCAGAAGCATTTTAATGTGGGGGCGCACTGCTCCCATTTCACTCATATGTCACCCCCTAATATAGCGGTTCCGGTGTTCTGGTGATTTATGCTGTCTTTAGGTTTATACAGTTTATAACACGGATTTATTATAAATCTGAGTAAGAAAAATAAAAATCAGTGGAAACAACTATAATATGAATAGAAGTGATAATAGTGCACATAAGGTGTTACAGTGATTTGTGAGTTAGCGCCATATAGAGGGCAGCATATGATATTGCACATAATATTTGGTAACTTGGTAAGAGATTTGCACATAGACTATTGCACATCACAGCGAAAATAATGCACATAGTCTTCCACACTATGATAGTTTTTTAAATCCGTAATAAATAAACAGAAAGTAGCAGCAGACTATTGCATAGATTACTGTGTTGGTGTGTGACTGAGGGAGGAGTTGTGGAGTCTTTGCCAATTTATGTCGGGTGTTGCTAGAAAGATATGCAGACAGAAACTGAAAGGCTGTAAATTATCGTAACAGATTCAGTGTGAATGATGGATAGCCTGCTCATTGTGTAGAAAGATTTTAATTTAAGCATTTCTTTTTTGGGGCTTCTTTTCTTTGCCGTAGCTTGTAGTGCTTTGGGGGCAGGAGCAGGCAGACAATGACAGCCATTGACACCTGAGGGAGAGGGGGGAGTTACAGGTGTGATACACCCATCTAATCAATATGCGTGTGAAAGAGCCAAACATATGTTTACAAGGTACAAACTTCAAAAGTCTTGCTCAGATATATTCATAGTGTTTTTACTTTGTTTGAAGACCTCTGAAAATAGTTTTTTGTCATGTATTGTTTACACAAAATTTTAATAAAAACTCATTTCATTACATTCACTTTACTCTCATATTATTATTGCTGAGGTTTTCCAGAATTTAACCACATGTGTCACTTTTGCATAGATGGTTTTAGTTAGATGAAATACTCAAAAATGTAAAGGTGTAGCAAATTGCCTCAATGTGCCTGACAGGCCTCGGACCTCAGAGGCCTGTCAGCCAGCTCTTATGGTAGACAATGTACAGTTGTAACCGAAATTATTCATACCCCTGGCAAATTTTGAGTAATTACTTTTATTCAACAAGCAAATTTCTTCTTGATTGGTAATGACACAGGCGTCTCCCAGAAGATAACAAGACAATGTACAAGAGGCATCACTGTGGAAAAAATATTTCTCAGCTTTTATTTACATTTGAACAAAAAGTGGCATGTCCAACATTATTCACACTCTTCTCAATAATCAATAGAAAAGCATTTTTTTGGCTATTACAGCAATCAAACACTTCCTATAATTGCTGGCGAGCTTTTTGCATGTCTCCACTGGTATGTCCCCATAGACTGTGACAGATAGTAAAAAATATGAATAACATTGGACATGCCATTTTTGGTTTAAATGTAAGTCAAAATTTGCCAGTGGTATGAATACTTTCATTTATGACTGTATATGTGTATATAGTTAGAGGCCTTACTAGCACTACACAAATTCTCAATCTCCCTCAGCCCTCTGTATGCT
>JBBJLS010071198.1:0-11281 GCA_037577275.1 Bryconaethiops microstoma | reverse complement strand
CTCAGTCTGTATCTCTCCTTTCTCTCACTCAGTCTGTATCTCTCCCTTTCTCTCACTCAGTCTGTATCTCTCCCTTTCTCTCACTGTGTCTGTATCTCTCCCTTTCTCTCACTCAGTGTCTGTATCCCTCCCTTTCTCTCACTGTGTCTGTATCTCTCCCTTTCTCTCACTCAGTGTCTGTATCTCTCCCTTTCTCTCACTCAGTCTGTATCTCTCCCTTTCTCTCACTCAGTCTGTATCTCTCCCTTTCTCTCACTCAGTCTGTATCTCTCCTTTCTCTCTCTGTCTGTATCTCTCCCTTTCTCTCACTCAGTCTGTATCTCTCCCTTTCTCTCACTTAGTCTGTATCTCTCCCTTTCTCTCGCTCAGTCTGAATCTCTCCTTTCTCTCTCTGTCTGTATTTCTCCCTTTCTCTCTCTGTCTGTATCTCTCCCTTTCTCTCACTCAGTCTGAATCTCTCCTTTCTCTTTCAGTCTGTATCTCTCCCTTTCTCTCGTACAGTCTGTATCTCTCCCTTTCTCTCGCTCAGTCTGTATCTCTCCCTTTCTCTCGTACAGTCTGTATCTCTCCCTTTCTCTCGCTCAGTCTTTCTATTTCTTTCTACCGTCTTTTCCCCCGTTTTCCTTGCCTCTAACTCTCTCATCTGTCTGTCCTGTAGCGTCGCAATGTTTACTGCTTGGAACCATTGTCCCTGATTGGCTGAAAGGTATCACATGGGATGGCTGAACTTGTATGTAATTGGTCTGTGGGTTTCCTCGGCCTCTAAACTGCTACAGGAAAGACTATAAAAGCTGCGCTGCTAAAATATATGAGTTGTCATATATTCAAGCTGTCCGGTTTTAATTATAACGTTCTGTTTTGGCTACAAGTCTGGGTCTGTATGGGACAGCTTCTGGGTCCGGACCCGGACCACCGTCCTCCTGTTAGTGACCACTGCTTTAGACCAAAGCCTGACTGAGCTGAGTCCACTATTTCTTCTGTGAAAGTAGCATATTTTCCAAAAACTCAATAACAAATATGGTGATCATTTGTAACCAGCAAATGTCACAGACATGTATTATACAGATAAGCCAAAATATATGTAAATCGTTACAAATATTCAGATTCTCGGAACACAATTATTTGTTGAGATCTGTATAGCACAGTGCAGCCCGTGTGCAGGCCTTGCAAAGCAAGCTTGTATAACAGATTGTTTCACTGTAACTGGGGTTGTGGTTGGAGGAGGATGTTTACCTGGAACCCGGAAAAGCCAGCTTGCAATATGTCTGAACCTCAAGTGCCCTAAAGGTTCCAGACAAGCTGGTGTGGCAGATTTACTCACTTATTTACTTCTCATTTTCCATTCAGGACCTCCAGTGATCCTACCACACTTTGCTGTCATTCAAACACATTTTTCACAAAGAAAAGTTACGATAAGTTACCAAAAGTTACCGCCTCAAACTGGCTAATGGAGCTGGCTAGCAGCTTGGCTAACTATTTACATAATGGTTTATTATAATAAACCACAACAAACAGAGACACGTCTTTTCTTTATAACTGACCTGTGCATGCTGGAAGGGGCGATAGGGCACGTGTTGAAGGGTGTGGTCTAGGATGATTGGCGGTTCAAGCGTTCACGGGCTGATTGTTTTTTATAAATCACAACAACAGTAACATATATTTCATTCACCTGTGGAGACTTGAAAGAGAAGCTCATCAAGACTATTTTTTAATAAAAGAAAGTTTGTTGAACCCACAACCCTGACTCTTTCAGTGCAGCGCTTTAACCATAACACTCAGGTGGGTTAGGCTTAAACAAAACTCGTTAAAAGTGTATATAAATCATTTCAAACTGTTCTAACTAACGGAAATTGATCATTTCCTTACTAAGAGCAATAGAGTAAAAAAAAATCTGCTTGAGCAAAAAATGGCTGACTTAGCACTCAGTTTTCGGCAGAGTGAGATGACGTCACAGCGCTCTCTCACACACTCTGCCTTTCTCTATACACTTTAAAGTCTATTCGCCACTGCGCTCTCCCTCCCTCCTGACCACAAAAATCTACATTTTAAATGATCGATACTCCATTGACCATTTGATCGATATACTGAATACAAGCAAGGTCATCCCATCTGAATCCAAAACAAGATCAACTGAATACAAAATCATCTGATGGATAAACCGAATACAAGGTGGTGTTTAAGGCATGTGTCGCACTCGGAATTTTTCCAGCACCTCGGAGGAGAAGCAGCTCCAAAAACCAGAAAGAATAAAAATAATAATGACTGGTCTGCATTTCCACAAGAAAATTCAAAATGTGATTGCATGGATGTTACAAAGACAGTGTCTGGAGACCCAGGCATTGTTTTTGGACAAAAAAAATTCTGCTCACATGGTTTTGACTCTGCTGTTTCTCTTCACTCACCAAGCCGCATTTTCCTGCTTAACCACAGAGGGGCGCTGTAACTTGCTGTCTATTACCAAGTCATTTATGGTTAAGGACAGCCGAAAGCGGTTGGAGCAAACTTCTCTTGCCCGAAAACAGGGACACTTTTTTCCTTTACCTGATCTGATTTAGTGTCTTGAAGTCTGTTGATGAGTCTGCTGGGTGTTTTCTGATTTATTTCTCTGCATTTTGTCCTTTCCTGGCTATAGTTGTGCACAAGTTGGTGAAAATAAATAGGAAAATACAAAATGCAAACTGCACTGGATGGTTACAGTCTGTTGCACATTGTGGGGACATTGGAGAAATTGCACATTTTGGCTAACAGTTGTATTCTGAGTTCAGGGTCGTGATTACTGTTAAAGCGGATTAAAAGTCCAGATTTTAGACGTGCCACATTAGTGGAATATTAGGTAAAGGTAAGATCAGAGACATTCTAAGTGCCTTTTGTTAGTTTGGGAAGTCAGTAACTACCTTTTAAATTAACATTTGTTCATTTAATTCATTTAATTATCTATTGATTTTTATCAACATCTTGTGTACAGTCTAAACATGGCAGGTACTTCAAACCTGTTAAACAGTGCCACAAACACACACACACACACACACACACACACACACACACATTTTCTAACGACAGGAGGCAGTTTCCCTGGAGCAACTTGGGTCTCGCTCAGGAACCCAGTGGTTAACAGCACCTACCATGTCTCCTCTGTGTTCTTCCTAACAGAGATTCTGCATGTGAGTCTGAAAGAGGGCAACGTTGCCACTCTTTATTGTGGTGAACTAACTGCAGGTAAAGTGACCTGGAGCAGAGACGTCAGCGGAGAGAAAGTGAACATTCTGACCACTCATAACGGAGAGACGACCAAACACGTTCCAGATCCAGACAGACGTTACGGCTCAGGAGCTAATCTAGTGCTGACTATATACAGAGTCTCCCAGTCGGACGCTGGTAGATACTACTGTGGTGGAACTACGGTGGAGCTCACCGTGACACCAAAACGCCGTAAGTGTGAAAATGTGTCTCTGTTTGATGAAAACAAAAGCTGTTTCACCCTTCAAAACTACGAATACCCTTTTTAGAGTTAAACTTTAAAGATACATGTTTCTCCATTTTTGATCCCATGGGGAAAATATGAGAAAGAACCGATTGCGGGGCAGCGATAGTTAAGACCATTCTGAAAGCTCTGAACAGTGGGGGGGGTTCCACTCTCCTGTCCATTAGACAAACCCAGTCAGCTTAAAAACAAGCAAAACAAACAACAAAAAATGTTTTTCTCAACGTTCCAGGCTCAACCACATCCATGACTGAAAGATCACAGACAACAGAAACTTCAGCCGGTACAACGACTGAAGGTCCACCTGCAAGAACATCTCAGGGTTTGTTGTTTTAGTTACTCTTCCAGCGCTCATAATTGAGTTCTAAATCACATGCAGGCGAGTTTTATGTTTTTATTGAGCTGTATATGTTTACCAAACTAAATGGCATGTAGTCATTTTGCATTTTTCCCTAAGTTTACTTTATTTTTGCTTTTACATTTTTACTTTACTTTTACATTTTTACTTCATTTAAATTTTTTAACTTTTACTTCAAAAATTTTCCTTTACGTTTAAATGGCCACTTTTGCAACAAAATCTCTTATCTGCAATAAAAGAATTTTAGCTTTTACATTTTTACTTCTTTACTTTTTAGTTAAAAAGACAAACAAAGATGTTTTTTTCTCAGAAAATGTTGTTGCTTTGTGTTCTAGACTCAGACAGTCAAGTCACATCCATGAATAAAAGAACAAAAGCACCAGAAACCACGTCCACAGCTGGGAGAGAACAGACAACAGAAACTTCAACTGGAACGACTGAAGATTCACCTGCAAGAACATCTCAGGGTTTATTATGTGAGATACTCGTCCAGTGCTGTCTTGTGTCCTACTTATAAATCACACATATGCACAACATAGGATATCAGTTACAGTTTTATTTAACATATCATTTTTATTTTACTTTTACTTTTGCATTTTCACTTTATATTTATACTTTACTTTTACCTTTATCGATTTACAATTTCCAGGTTTACATTGTTTACTTTTACACTATTACTTCTACATTTTCCCTTTTTCATTTTTTCCTCTTTACACATTTTCACCTTTACTTAAACATTTTACTTCAAATCAAAAAGACATTGGGAAACACACATTTTACTATTACATTTTTATTTTTACAGTTTTACAATTTTACCATTTTACAATTTTACTTTTATTTTTACATTTTTTGTTTTATATTCTTTCTTTACATTTTTACTGTTACTTTTAAATGTGTTAACTGTAGCAATATAACAACACAATAATTGATTTAGGAAGGCTTTGGCCACCAAGTGTCCTACATATGAAGACTTTGCCTTCTGATTCCCAGCTCTGTGGAAAGTGCTGGCCATCGTCTCGGGGATCTGCCTTGGAGCTGCATTACCGGTTCTGTTCTTATGGAGATGTTTCTCCAAAAGGAACGGTGAGGACTGTTCCAGTTCTCCTGTATATCAGCATCTGTCAGAAACTGTAACTGTTGTTCTCTGTCTTGGCAGCGTGTGTAAAATCAGGCGAGGATCAGGGGGTCATTTTTGATTTTGGTGAGGTCTGTTCCTGCTGTAAATATTATTTCTAAAAGTGTCTCTAGTGTCTGTTGAAAGACTAATTTTTCTCGCTGTTTTAGGTGACGGTCAGGGGGTCGTTTATGACTCCATTAACGAGGCCTCATCAGCCACACTTCCCAGTGAGTTCCCTTTTTAAGTAGTTTTACTGCAGTTATATATTTCCCTTATGGAGCTCTTAAGTGTCGTATTCTAATTTCAAAGCAAAACTAATGTAACTGTCCAGGACCAGGCTTGGGAAACACTGTTCTATGGAATTACCTCTAAGAACATTTTGGCACTTTCACTGTTCCAAAGTGATCTTTACAGGGTCATTTCTGCTCCGTGTCATTTCTGCAGTGTCCACCTTCAAACCACACCCAGAAAATGTCTATGATACCATTGAGGATGCCAAGGCAATTCCTCAACATAGTGAGTTTAATATTTACTTATCAAGAGATTTTTATAGCGCTAATTGGTGCTGGTTCTTGTGATTAGCTTCACCCCTCTGTCATCTGTCATACGCCCTCCTTCCAATACAAAACCGCTTAAAATTACCATACAGGAAATGAAGGAAAATTAAGAGAAAAAGTGCACAGATTAAGGTGATTTAAGGGGTAAAACTACCGAATTTCCCCCCTTACTATTTCAAATTTGCCCCTTAAATAATAGATCCTCCGGAATTACAATTTTTAGGGGTTTCAAATTCTTAAATCTAAATTTAAGGTAAAATTAAGCGGTTGGTTTATCAAAAAGAATGGCTACTTAATTCAAATGAAGGGCTTTGGGTAAATTAAGTGAGGGTTAAGCATGTTTTAAGAACATTGTGTTTCGTAGTGTTCTATCCTTTCTTTGTTGTGTCTAGAGTCTACCTGACCCCACGTTCCTTGGTGGTTCTCTGGTGATAGAGATGCCGTTCCGTTTTTACAAGCCTTTGTTCCTCAGTCTTTTGGCCAGTTCTGTTCTCTTTTTATTTAGCTTAGTTCTGTTTCTTTTACCCCTTGTTTTCTTCTCTTTCTTTGTTTTTATTTTTTATCCTTTTTTTATATTTGAGTGTTAAATCTGACATGGATCTTTCTCCTGTAGCCGCTTCCCCAGTAGCTCTTTCACAGGCTGCTTGTCTTTCCCCCAGCAGTCAGAGTTTAAATACTGTTTAATTCCTTTTTTCAGAAAGAGACAAACACTTGACCAACCAGCCCATATATCACCTGGCAACACATCCAAGAGTGTAAACCACAGGTGAACACAAACATCCCATCACTGCTCTGCCTCTTCTCCTTTTATACAGATTCCCCTCATTTTAAGGGTGTTTTTTGACATACCTGGTTTTGTTATACCATCTTAATGAGTATCAGGTCAGTTTAGAGTTCTAGTTCTGTCTGAGGTTCATGTTCATCATTTTTCAGACTCCCGAGCCTCCTGGTCCTGTCCCGACTCCCGAGCCTCCTGGTCCTGTCCCGACTCCCGAGCCTCCTGGTCCTGTCCTGGCTCCCATGCCTCCAGGTCCTGTGCCCGCTCCCGAGCCTCCTGGTCCTGTCCTGGCTCCCATGCCTCCAGGTCCTGTGCCCATGCCAAATCTCTGTCCATAGCCGATTCTCAGCCCACCAACCTTTTCCCTTTGACCGTGGTCCCATCTGTCCCTGCACTGCCTGCAGTTGTAGAGGCAGTTGACTCTCCATGTATGGACTGGCTTTGCCCTGATTCTCCTATGTGGGGACTCTTACCTGGACCCGAATGGCCATTCCCCGCCCCCAGCTCTGTCCTTGCTCTGCCTCACCTAGACCAAGAACACCTGAAGTACATCCATGGACTCATCTCCCTTACTTAAACCGCTCAGTTTGACCTTGTTTTTGTATTGATTGAAGACTCTGGGCTTCCTACCAGTGGTCAATCACACATGCGGTTGTTTCTGGCTGTAAGGGATCTGTCTGACATGCCTGTCTGCTCCGACCCCTGCCTGTTGTTTTGGGAATGTAGTTGGTCTAAATAAAGCTATTTTACATCTGTAAAATGCTTCTCAGCCCCTACTTTAAACTGAATGTTCTAGTCATTACCGTCATTGTGTTGCTGGGAGGTTGGGGCACCATGACAATATTTCAAAAGTCAAAATGATGGGAAATATAACAAATGAAGTACAGGAAACAAACACAGCTCTGACTGGTGAAGGGGAAGCTTCAGTACAGAGTTTAGACTGACAGCCATTTACAAAACCAGGTGGACACCCTCCAGTCAGAAAGACTACGAGGAACATTACTGTCTATTATATTTAACTATATTTCATTCTAAAGGAACAGTACCAACCTTTTCTTAAAATTTTGTTCCAAGTAGTTTAGGAACCTCTCAGGCCATGCTTAAGACTGATTTTTACCTCTGTGTTGGTGTATCTTCAAACATGGGCACTGTATTAACATACTTAATCATAATGGGAACTTGTGCACTAGAGGGCGCTGTTCACAGCAGAATAAACAGAACATGAAGAAGGAACGTCTACTCTTAGTCCAAGAACAACTCAATGACCTTTTGTAATACTTTGAAGATGTATTGTATAAATGTATAAACTACGTCAACCTTCTGCCAATATTCAAACTGCTCTGTTAGATTTTATACTAGTTCCAGTTTGGATTAAATATTCTTTAGTTTTTGTCCTGCCCCCAAACTTCCTATGTGGTGCAACACAGATACATTTATACTCACATTTGCAGAAGTTTAGGTTAGACTTCACAAGACAGAGCACATGAATTCTGTATGTCAGCTTTCTGTAGGGTCTGGAATTGTACTTGTCAGTCTACAGAAGTTTAGCCCTACGCATTCCAGCTGAAGTGATATAAACGTCTGCTAAACGTAAAAAACGTAAAACATGAGTGTTGCTCCATGTGGTCGAGCCCAAAGGATCTGAAAATCCAAAACCAGTGGCTGAATTGAATTGTTGCCTGAGGGATTTTAAATCAGATGCTATCAGAACAGAGGTAATTTGCATATATCAGTCTTAAAGGCACAGTAACAGAAACAGCCTGTTTCATTCTAAAGGACAAGGAGAGAGGGGAAACTGGTCCTGTAGAAATTGTTTTGATTGTTATTGTTATATAAAACCAAACAAATAAGTGTCAAACTGGGTTCCCTCCTTTCTTCAGTTTCCCATGTTTAATGCTCTGAAAAAAAAAAATGCATGAGTGTCAGCAGTGATGAGTTCTCATGTGTGTTATGAGTGGACTTCAAAAATAGAAAGAATAAAGAAAGAAAAGGGTCCCTTAACTCAAATGTTTCCTGCATGAAATTTAGACACAGACTAAAAGAAAGTGGAGGGTTAAAGTTTTCATCACCCTCTACAACTGGAGGAGGGAAAAAAAGCAGCGTTTGCGTGACAGTGTGGCGGCGGTAGTTCCTCCTGTGGTCTCGCACTTCAGAGCCAGACAGAAGGTTCTCACTGCACTTCTGCTCCGACAGCTCATCATGCAGGTTCTCCTTTCAGCGGTTCTCCTGCTCTACAGCTCCGTCCACACGGCTCAGACGGGTGAGTAGACCACCTCACACCTGAACACCCTGAACACCCTGAACACGGTCACTACACTCAGACCAGGACGGACTGGGACTTTAATTTATGCCTCTTTATGATTCTGAGACACTTACACAGAGTCTTCAGTTCCACTGAGCTCAAACAAGGTACAAACTGGAGCTTTCAGGAAGAAAATACTGACAAAGTACATCAAATAACACAAGCGGACCATATTTCACACGCAACAAATCTTACAGACACCAGTTCCTCCTTAATGAAGAACAAAGAACCCGTTTACAATCACAGAGATCATGAAGAAAAAATGAAGGAGAATTCTCTTTATTTTTCTTTCCATTTTTAAAGCCACAGAGATTGTGTGTCTATAGTAGTAATAAAGGCCTGTTGTGAGGTTTCCTGCTGCTGAGGTTTGTAGAACTCTGTGTAGAAGATGCAGGTGTCGTAGATCATGAGAGTCGTGGGCTTGTCTGAGAAGTTCCTGACTCTGTGATGAACATGTTTGAGTTCTTCTCATATTTGTTTTGACAGGAATGGACCATAAGAGAGTCAAACAGGGGGGAAACACCACCCTGTTCTGTGAGAATGAGGGTAGAGTGATCTGGAGTAAAGCTGTTGTTGGAGGTAGATTGACCATCCTCAAAGCTGCAAATGGAGAAATCACCAACAAGTTCAGACCTGATCCAGAAAACAGATACAGTGTATTACCTGATCTTTCACTCGTGATACTGAACGTCTCTCCGTCCGACTCTGGAATCTACTACTGTAACAACATCCCTGCAGTGAATCTGACTGTGGATCCACCAGCAGGTGAGTCTCGTTTCTACTCAACTCACAGTGACGGAACTTCTAGCACCTGCTCTAAAGTCTAGAACCGTTCAGTTCCAGCAGATTCAGGACTGAAACGATTCAGATTCCAAATGAATCAAAAGAGTCGATTCCACACACAGAGAAGAACTTCAGACATTTACAAGTTCCACCACTTTTCACTTAATGTGCTACAATCAGTCATTTCTTACGGACACATTTTATTTATGTGACCTTTTTGACCTGAGCGTGAAACTGTGGAAGGCTAATGCTAGCTAAATTAAAGTGCCGCCTACGTAAACTATCCTTTATTCTCTTCTGTCGACTGTTTACAGATGTTCTGGGTGATGTTCGTCAGTGAATAGACGTTAGTGGTCAGAATCATCTGAACCTTTTTAAAAATGGAGCGATCTGTACCTTCAGATCCTGAACCCACAGTGTCTTCAGCTCCTCGCCACATCATTCAGAGTCTCTTCAGTCCATGACAGCAAAGATAACCATCAATTTTACCAAATATTTCTCACTACTTGTGTTCTGTCCAGTTGGTACCAGCAGATCCTGTGACTCAGACTCTCCTTTTGTCTCAATGTTAAATGACACAGTCAGGTTTGAGTTCCATACTTGGGCTCAATTAGAGATCACAATAGATCCAGACGCTCACACTCTACTGGTGTGTGTGTGTGTGTGTGTTTTCTCTCACACTCTACTGGGGTGTGTGTGTGTCTGTGTGTGTTCTCCCACATTCTACTGGTGTGTGTGTGTGTTCTCCCACATTTTACTGGTGTGTGTGTGTGTGTGTGTTCTCCCACACTCTACTGGTGTGTGTGTGTGTGTGTTCTCCCACACTCTACTGGTGTGTGTGTGTGTGTGTGTTTTCTCCCACACTCTACTGGGGTGTGTGTGTGTTCTCCCACACTCTACTGGTGTGTGTGTGTGTGTGTGTTCTCCCACACTCTACTGGTGTGTGTGTGTGTGTGTGTGTGTTTTCTCTCACACTCTACTGGGGTGTGTGTGTGTTCTCCTACACTCTACTGGTGTGTGTGTGTGTGTGTTCTCCTACACTCTACTGGTGTGTGTTTTCTACTGGTGTGTGTTTTCTACTGGTGTGTGTTTTCTACTGGTGTGCTGCTTTGGTGGAGAAATGACGGCAGTAGCAGTAAAAGTGGTCTGTATCAGGGGTCCCTGATCTTACTCACAGGGGTCTGTTGTGGCAGCAGGTTTTCTTTACAATACATTGATTGACTTGTCCAGTCTTCAGACCTTCAGTCAGCTCCTGCAGCACTAGTGGCCGTCTGTGGGTAAAACTGTAATATATATATATTTATTCTTCAGGGGTTCTGTGGTAAAGATACTGGTTCTTTATAGAACCAGGGATTCTCAAAGAACACATAGCTGAAATGGTTTTTACCTGGTTAAACAAATCTCTATGTTGGAAAATGGTGTCATAGTTCTTTATAAACATAGTTCTTTACAGAAACGGTTCAGCCACAGGTTCTAATGTTGCTAACAGTGAACAGAAGCCTGTAGTCGATACGATCTGAGTGATGTAATCACAACTACTTTTAAAAAATGGTTCTGTGATATTGTTAAAACATTTGAATTTATACTTTATGTCTGAATTGTATGAGAATGTAGATGGATGGAGTCTGAACTCCCTTGTTAATGTCAGTAAAATACGTTTCTCTGTGAAACAGGTGAGAGTCGTCACTCTCCTCCTCCTGAGAGCTCCAGAGAAACTGAAGGTAAACCAGTGGAGGACAAACACAGAACCTCATCTTCAACCAGTGAGTCACAGCTGCTCCTGTTTACACTGAAAACAGAGTGAAAGAAACTGGTGTTCTCCACGTTCTACTGGTGTGTGTGTGTGTGTGTGTGTGTGTGTGTGTGTGTGTGTGTGTGTGTGTGTGTGTGTGTGTGTGTGTGTGT
>JBBJLS010071197.1:2500-11282 GCA_037577275.1 Bryconaethiops microstoma | reverse complement strand
AGTCTTACAGTCATTAGTTACAGAGACAGTCTTACAGTCATTAGTTACAGAGACAGTCTTACGGTCATTAGTTACAGGGACAGTCTTTTGAATTTGAATTGCTTGCTTATCAGACTGCCCTCTGGTTTGCGAAATCTATTTTTTGTATTTTGCTGTTTTACAGAATAAATATTGTTGCCTGTTTTACTTTGGGTCTCTCTTGGTTTGAACCTGACGAATACTGACGCAGCCGACCAAAGTTGATTTACAGTTTTTGCCTAACCGAGCAGCCATCCGTCCTAATTGATCCGTACGGGTGCCGTATCCACCCGGCAGAGGAACCTGTGCGTTACAGATGGAAATTGTCTCTCAGTGACTGACTCAGGTGCTCATTATTGTAAATTGATGTGGGGAACTCAATTCAATTACACAAGCACCATTCATCCACTGAATGTATTCATTACAGGACATTTTCTAGTTGTTTTTTTCTTTCCCTGCTGTTCTCTCCCTGGTAAGCTCATCCCGTTTAATGAGAGGTCAGTCGCCACGTTTGCCCACTTGTCCTCCTCGTTTCCCCTTAATAGCGGAGTTTAGTTTTCATTACTGGGCTTAGTTGTCCTTGTGTGTCCGTCCAAGTTTGGGCGATGCTGGATGGCGTTAATGATGATGCTCTCCTGGTCCATGTTTCTAATGGTATGTGATTTCACTGCGGGGAACAGGGGGCGACGGACAGGGCTGATCATTATTTTCTCTATTTTCTGTTAAATTAATTGATCTGTTTCAGTATCAGCAGCAAAGACATCAATATTTTATGATTACTGACCATAATAACTAGCAGATATTGACAAAAATTTGTTAATGGCTGTCAGAATTATGAGACTGGTCATTTTTAACCATTCATGAATTAGTCTATGTTTTTAAAAAAATGTATGAAACACTTAATAACGATGAACTGGGCTTTAGATAAAAAAAAAAAAGTAATTATTTTATATTCTTAATGTTAGTAATAACGTGTGAATTGTTTATAACCAACTAAGTGAATAGTTTAACATCAAGTAGCATCATTTAAGTAACGGTAAAAATGGTAAATGGTAAATATAAACAATATCTTTCTTATTCATTATTAGATTTCTACGATTATTTTATGTTACTAAACAAATGGTGAAGAATGCAGACCGTTGCAGTTATTATTTCATATGTCACATAACAATTAGGAAGTATTTTCGAACTATTTGTTAATGATTCATTCACTGTTTATTAGGTTTATTAGTGTCTTTGTGAAATGTTATCATAATTCTAACATTAGGTGGCAATTTGGAAGATGAAGGGAGAAAAACAAAGTCTAGCCATTCGCTCACAACAGCACAAACCGAAGTCTGGTCCCATTCGGTGCACTTTGTTCCTCATGTGAGCAACTGCAAGACTGTAGAGTGTCACATTTCTTATCTTGGCATTCAAAGGGGCACTCACTCTATGTACCCTCACTCTGACCTTTAGCCTTTCACAGACTGAAATGGAGATTGCGGAGCAAGGAGGGTCTATTTTCCCTAAAGTGTTCTTCAGACCTCAATAAACTATTCATATAAAACATGGTCATTGTTTTAGGAAATTATGAAAAGTGTTTAATTGCATTTAATCATTAAAATGGTCACATTGTCGATCCTGGAATACGTCTTTCTCTGGGTTTGTTTTCAGCGTTTCAAGCGTTTCTCGGACATAATAGTCAGCGATAATTTTGGCCAAATCGGCGAGGCCTAGCTGTGAGATATTCCAGGACCCCCACAGTCCGTGCAAGCTGCGCGGAGTTTGGGGTCTTGAGTGGGTGAAGGATTAGCATGGAAGACGGGTGGCAGCAGAGAGCAGCAGGCGGCAGCATCCAGATGGAAACGATGGTTTGGGGTCGTCGTCCAGACACGTTCTGCCAGACGGCTAGGGCCTCGCACCGCACTGTCGGATCCAACAAAGCGGTAAACTCTTGACTTTGCCTGCCCTCGAATGCTCCTTGAGCCCGCTGTTATTGCCCGTCTCCCGCTCTCTCCGGAGCGGATTACCGTATGCTAATTCCCCCCAGAGATCCGAGCCCGTCTGTGAGTGTGAGCAGTGGAAATGGCTGCGTGGGCTGCTCTCCGGATTCGATTGAATCATCCGTGCCAGTCGGCTGAGGACGCGCCGAAGCCTCTTTATTCTGAAATGAGGAGATCCTGTAATCTATTTTGGATGAGCTTCTTCTTCAGCGATGATGGGTTTGCAGAATCTGCATAAACAACAGGGCCCAAACTTTCCCCCCCTGTTGCTCCGGCGGAACCCCGCGGCTATTGGCTGACTGGAGCGTAAGAATTTTTGACTAACACTTGCGAGACCCAATCATGGAACCCAGCCAGCCTCATTAATTAAACCCGGCTGGATAAATTGAGGCGAGTTTCCGCCCGTTCGATGTGTGCATGGCATTTCGATACTGTAGCAATGAGATTTTTTTTTTTTTTTTTTTTAGCCTGTGGCTAAAATCTGTCTCTGTATTCCTCCACAGGTCTCATAACTGATGTGCCAGACCATTAAGCTTCATTTAATATTCTATTTCAATCGCTATTTGAACACCATTAGTGGCCTGTGATTTGGTCAATTGCATTTACCACCATTAACCTCAAGGCAGGCTTCGCCTTGCTGCCAGACGTTAATATGAGACAGAAATAAAGATGTTCAACTCCCATCACTTTTTTCACCTCTTGACCTTAATTCAATGTCAGTTTGGTCCTTTTTTTTGAAGAATGAGCTGCTTGTGAAGTAAAGCACCCCATGAGCTTGCAGGGTCCTGATTCATTGCCTGCTAATGTTGTCTGTAAAATGTGAATGTGGATAGTTTAGCAAATAATTGACTTTACACAATTTCCCACTTATCCCAAATGGAGTCAATCAGGGAAGACATATTTGAGCTACAAGGCCTGCAGTGCTAACAAACTTGAAATCAATAGTCGAAAGTCTTTTCCATATATACACTCTCAAAGCTTCTCTAAAGCCCTTCAAACCACATCCAGCTCCACATTATGTTTGAACAAACTTGTGTGTGGGTTTAGGGCACAGTATGACTTGCTGTTCTCTGTACGAATGAACAAAACTTCACAAAACTGACAGTGAGGGAAAACCATTGTAGACAACTGTGTTGTGCTTAATTTTGAGTTCCCCACAGTATCTGACAATATCTTCCCTGCACACAAGTGAAGCAGGTATGTGGACACTAGGTTACACTCTATATGTCTGAAACTACCTTCTCAAAAAATAACAGAGGTGGAATGATCTCTGCTCCTTGAACCTCTTCCCTGCCTTACGTTGCCAGATAAGCTTCAGAAGAATGTTTTTAACAGGTTTTGTTTTTAGATCCACCTGATTGGCCTCGCTTGTAACTCACTCATGTTTAACGGAATTACTGAAAGGGAGGAAACTGCCATGAACACAAGATGAAGCTCACAAATACACACACACACACACACACACACACACACACACACATATATCCAGATGTATCCAGAAACCTCTTCTAATTCGCCAGTTTGGCTACTTTAAGGTACATTTATTGCTGACGCAGTGGTTCACTTGTGCACACTCAACTTGGAAAATCTGCCTAGGAAAGCGCTGAACAGAAGAATGGAATACTCTGGAGCAGCAGCACATGAGGCTAAGGTCACTATGCCACCCATATGGGCTGTGGAGCAATGGAACTGTGTTCACTGGAGTGATGGAGCTCCATCCAGGTCCTTTGGGATGATCTGGAGTAGACCTCGTTATCCAGAATCGCTGTTCTTCTCAGAGGAATCCCAGAAGGCAAGAAGCAGTTACTGCAGCAAAGGCTGGTCACATTTCTGATGATTTCCGATGAAATCGCAGATGAGCAGGTGTCTGCAAACTTTTGGACATGCCGTGCACCTTAATAAAGGGGCAGAATTTCTAAGCTCTTTATAACATAAGCCTGTATAGACATTTCTAAAGGCTGGTTCCAAATATCAGTGATCCCAACACTTGCTGAGGTCAATTTTAAAATAAACTTGACAGAAACCTTTGCAAGTTTAAGTCGCTGTGTGTCAGATGTCATGAAAGGCACATGTAAATGTCATGTAGGCTTGTGTATGCAGTAATGTTGCCATGGTCTTCACTTTAACCAAACTTCCACTCCAAGAGCCATTTAGGAGCGTTTTAAGAGTGTAAGGAAGAGCTTCCACGTTTGGTTTTCTCTCCTCCCTAAATGTGGGGTTTTGCTGGTCTGTGACTATCGGTGCTCGGATCTGGCAGGCTTGCCATTAGCCCCGTCGTTTTTGCCGACCGTCCGGCTGTCTTCTTTCGCGCGCTGTGTGTATCTGAGCGGTTCGGGTGTTGTGTTTCAGTGCGGCTCCGGGTTGAGAAAGACGCCGCAGGATTAGGCAGCTGTCCCGCACCTGACGCTGGTGATCATTCCGATCACCGCGAGGCCACGGCTCGGATGGCGATGACAAATACCAATAGTGTACTGGTAATGTGATCGTAGTGCTCGCAGCTGGAATAGGAGCCTTCAGAGTGACGCCCAAAACGGCCTTCAACAAGAGGGTCTGACCACTTGCGGTCTGAACCCGAGAGATAGGGAGGCTGAGAGAGAAGGAAGTACGAGACAGAGAGGCTGAGAGACCAGTTAGTAAAGAGAGTACAACTGAGAAAGTCTGGGATAAAGACAAAGAGACAGTTCTATGAGGCAGGAATTTATGAGTAGCCTGGGATATCTGCTCAGAGGCCTGAACGCAGACTGGAGGAGGAGTTGCTTTGGCTCAACATGGTCACGGCAGTAAAACGTCTTTGACTCAAGTTGAAAGATAAAGACAGGAGAGAAGCAACGTGAAGAAAAGACGGGAGATTTGGAATCCGAATGGGACGGACTCCTTACGTTCATTTCAAGGAACCTGTGCAAGAATCTAGACAGAAAACAGCAGTCAACAGAGGTACCCGCTCCGCTTTGGAGCTTTCTAATGTGTCCGGTGTCTTTCACTGCATCTCTCTCTTCAGGGGAGCCAACAGGCTTTAGTGCTGCCTGCTTGATTTACGCTTGTCCCTCCGAGAGCCAGCCACGCTGAGTGAAATATCTACTCTCCGGCTGAGGCCGTTCCAGAGACGTTATAATGCCCTAAGTGTCAAAGATGGTGTTTTTCTCTGACGATGGCCGTCGATAAATCTCAGTGCTACAAAATATATGGAACTCTGAAAGGAGAGTCTTTAGTTCTGCTTTTTGGTGTAGTGCTTTTTAAGTGGCCCATGTGGGGGCTTGTATTTACATTTATATTTAAGGCATTTGGAGGACTCTTGAAGAGCTGCTTTCTTGTACAGACAGGATCTTACTGTCAAAAGCTTGCATGCCCAAAAGGGGAATTTTATAGGAAATATTCTTAACTCTGATGTTACTTTAACCCACATCAAAGTTATAGTCATTTTTGAGTCATTTCTGTTGGTTGATTCATCAAGAAATGTTTACGTATTGCAAAGAGCAGAGGGTGTCTTCAAAATTCGTCCTTGTCTTGAGGTGCCTACAGACTGTGAGAGTTCCCGCAATCTTTTAAGTTCACTTCAAGCCAAACTGAGTGACATAGAACAAATAAATTTGAGTATGACATCAGGTTTGCTTCCTGTAGCCTGAACGATGACAACACTTACCTAATTGTAGGTCATGATGCCGGTTAATATACAAGAATAAAACAGTCTCCACACCTCATTCGTGTTGCTATATCAGTGCATCACTTCATAGTACATCCCTATTGGTTAGTTAGTAGATGTAAGTAGTAGCAGCAGTTACATTGTGAGATGGTCATCCTAAATTTTTAGATTTGGTCGCAAGAAAGTTTACAACAGACGTCTTTGAACCTCTTTCACAGTAACATTGTTTTAGAGTCATCTCAGAGTCATTTCACACTGGTCGTCTTTCATCCAGGACAGCTCAAAGTTCCCCATCACTGATTTACAAGAATGGTGCTCCAAAGAACTGTCCATTGGAAAGTCCTTCAGGGAGCCAAAAGTGGCTCTTGTGAAATCAGCTTATCACAAAGATCAGCTTCATTAATTATAACGAAACAAATACACCTCTGCTTGTGTCAGAGTTGGTCAAGCTTGGACTTTGTTTCCAAAGTCTGTGATGGGCTTGGATTGAATTCAAATTTCAATTTGAGGCCCACCTTTAGTTTTTAAATAATTTTACACTGCATTTTCCCTAATTTAGTTCCCTAATTACTTTCATCACCGTAAACCAGTGTTTAATGTGGAACCTCACGTACTCGTCACACACTCATGCCGTTGATGTACATGTGAGAAAACTGATTCTGTTCAGGAAAGAACAGTTTTGTGTGACCAAAGGACACTCAAATTGAACATGAGTGGCCAAAAACACTGTTACATGTAACATGTTTTATGTGAGGAAACACTTCTTATTGAAGACTAATGTCTTGCTGTAGGTTTTCAGCACCACACGGTGTGAGAACTGCGCAATTTGGACAATTTAGCTGACATAAAAATACCTAGGACGTTGTTCAAATGTTAATAAACTTATTAAAACAGAATTTAACTATCAGTTATTAATAATAAATTAGTTTGAATTTAGCAGCTGATTTCTTGATTGTCATATTATCGTGTATATTTACCCACAATCTAAGGACAGCTACTATTTTCACTATGGGACAATTCAACCGGTGTTTTCTGTCAAGCGTTTTCTTTGGCACAGTAAGTGATGATGGGCTTGCTTGGGTCAGTTTCAGGTGCACAAGTCAGATTTGGATTTAAAACTTGATGTCGCTTGTGTTAGCCCGGCTCTGGATTTTCTTGGGCTCAGGTCAGATTCAGGTTCAGAACTTGATGGGATTCAGGTCAAGTCAGGCTCAGGAAAATTTCAGGTCATATTCATATTTAGACAAATTCACATTTCAGATGAATTCAGTTCAATTCGATTTTGTTTATATAACGCTTTTTGCAATCGATGTTGTCACAAAACAGCTTTACAGAATCCAGCTCTGAGCCTCTAGTGAGCCAAAGGTGAGCCAGAGGATAGAAAAACTCTCTAAAGCTTGAGGAAGAAACCTCTCTCTAGTCCACAGCAATGGGAACAACAATCTCCGGTGGAGTTTTTGAACAGCAGTTGTCCTTGAATGGGGGAGGAGCATGCGAGGAGCCGACACTCAGTATATCCCGTGTACAAGCAGGGCTGGAAATGGGCTCAGATTTCAAAATGTAGGCAAATTCTTTTTACAGGAGAAACCACAAAGGTTTTTTTACACCATTTCTAAAACATGGGAACCAAGGTGTTATTGAACGCGTGTCCAGCCTTGAACGCATTCAGCCGGTGGAAAGTCACGGTACGCCTGGGGCCCCGTCCACTCAGTGTCCATGGTCAGGCACTCCGCAGCCATCTGTCCGTGTGTCTGGAAAGTAAAAGATACTCCAATGAATCAAAATTCATGTGCCCGACAGTTTCAATGGCCATAATAAATAGCACAATGACCGTTATGTCCTGAGAGGGAGGTCGTGATTGATATGGAGCTAACGAGCCAGCTAATGTCAGGCATTCACGGCATGCTGGATATCTAAATATATGAACATGTATTTGAATCAATGCTGGACATTTTTGATCCTCTAGCTAAGATCACATCACGCATGAGTAAGAAAAGAAGTATTTCTGAAGTGCTTGTTTTGATGTGTTTAATGGTTGTTCTTGTACTCTGCTTGGGTGGAAGAACAGAACATCCTTTAACCTTCAGGAGATAATTGATGTGTTGCTTTTAGTTTAGAAGACGGCTACAAATCTCAGCAGCTATATAAAAAGCAGTTATTTTCTGTTTTTAAAAAAAACGCTCCCTTTTTCAGATAGATGTTAACTCTGTCCTCAATGATGGACCCCTTGGAAGAAAAGCATTGTGTTCCTTTGATTTTAGTTGGTGCAATGGACGGGAATGTCTCTCTTTTACTTGATGGTTGTTTTATTGGCTTCGCACTTCACTGCATATTGAGCTGTCCAATGTGGTGGAGCTTCATGTCTCGTAGTGGCCTTGGCCTTTCCAGCCTTGGTGGTATTACGTACCTGGGGGAGCTTGTAGGTGTTACTGAACACAACTTAACCGAGGAGAACTGGGAAACAAAAACAAAAACCAAAGTTAAGAAGAGTGACGTGGAGATGTAGAGCCTGGAGTAGGATACAATCGCCAACAGGGAGATTTTTTTTTTAACAAAATGACGTGAAACAGGAGACAAAATGAGAAACAGAACACTGAACTAATGCAGGGACTAACAAAACAAAACAATATAAAGCAAAAAGAAAGTGTGAAACATAAAGACATGACGCAGTGAAACCACAGAAAACAAAGCAAAGGACTAAACACAGCAAACTAACAACCCAAAACTACGGCGCGGAAAGAGTAGAGCGGAAACGTCGAGAACCAACAAAACTAGATCAAAAACAAGAGCTATTTATAATAACCACCTGGGCTGGGAGGAGACAGGAAACGTACAAAAAGATTATTTCCTTCTCCGGTAAAGTTACTATCAAACTATCAAGACAAATAATCAAGTGAAGGTTTGTCTTGATAGCGATGACTGAGGCTGCTGTAGGAATTTACGGACATTCCTGTGTGTTTTATATAATTTTATTAAGTGTTCTTACTGCACTGACTGATCATTTAACTTCTTTTGAGCAACATTTCCAAACGAGCCAAACGATGTGAGATCCCTTCGCTGCATAAAATTCCTTAAAACGTAAACAGCATAGTTTTACCATGTGCAATATTAGTATATCGCTTTTTGCCGCGTCCAGGCT
>JBBJLS010071196.1:0-11283 GCA_037577275.1 Bryconaethiops microstoma | reverse complement strand
ATTTTAATCGCATGGTTTTCTACAATTAATTGCTATTAATCGCACTGTTGTATGTTAAATCAAATAATCAAAAGTAGTGTATTGCACACTTTTATTTTTGAAGAACTGCTATATGAACAAAAGTGCAGTAACATTTGGTTTGCAAACACATGAAACAGCAGTGTTCCCTTTAAGCAGTTGCAATTAAAATGTTTCTTGTAAATCTAAACTTAATCATTAATGTAATCAAATCAAATACAAACAAGCACCCTCAGAGTCCAGAGCATGGGGGCATAACCATTATAGCAGCTGCAAAGGAGGACCAACTCCATTTTAAAGTCTATGCACCTAAAGGCAGAGCTATTAAAGTCTCTTTTGGTACAATGGTCAGGCGTCCCAATATTTTTTGTTGATATAATATGACCCCCACAAAAACCAGCTGATGCCCTAGAGCCTGTTAACGCACGATAAAATAATTGTCGGCGTTAAGTAAACAATGCGTTAACGCAATAATAACGCGTTCACTTGCCCAGCCCTAATATATGCATACACAACTGACATAAAATACTATAATAATCACCATAACAATTACTGGTACTGCCTACATGACACTGTTACATTAAGGGATGGAATATGATATCTGTCCTGTATGTATTTGGCATGGAATTGTAATATGTTTTTCAGTCACTGACAGTGAAACTTCATGTCACTGAAAACACATCTAATTACAAATAGTAAATCTAATATTATATTATTAGTTTATACACATTTACAGCATTGTTATGCCAGTTTTATTTAGCAGCATTCAACTAAGGGATTGCTGATTATAACTTATTTACTTACACAACTTTGTCCTCAATACTATATTCATATTAACGTTTATACTACATGTTTACAGCAGGTGCTGTTTACTGGCACCAGAAAAGGTAAAATGAGGCTTTGACAGCCATTTAGTTCAGACCCCAGTGAAAAAAAACAGCGTGTGAGAGGACCCTAGGCGGATGATCCCTGCAGCTACTGACACAAGGCGATTTAAAGCATGCTTTTCGAGGGCCCTCATTGTTACATGGCCCCGCTTCTCATAGATCTGCTGCTGTAATGATCTTTTTTGTCATTGTGAATGTTTTACACAGCCCTCAGCATTTTCATGTGCTCTGTTCTTTAAAGCTCCCTATTGTTTCATGTAACGCTGGGTTGGCGTTTGCTTTCATGCCCTAAAGTTTTGGAAAAGTACTAATCCAGGTTTTAAATTAGGTTTTTGACACCCCTCCCCCTCCATTCCCATCTCGTCCACACTCTAGTTTTCACATGATGTCAACCAGAGCTCATCAACTAAGGTAACAATGAGAAGCTCAACTTGGTAAACATCGGTCTCTAATAACCAGCTCTTTTCACAAATCTGTTAATGACCCATGTAATAATGTTTAATTCATTCATGATTTATTCTGTAAATATTGACAGTGCAGGTCAGAAAGGCTGTTTTTTTTCTGATGTCCGACAAGGGAAATATGCTCATGTTGTACAAGAGAAGCTTTATATCATCGCTGTCTGAACAAAACACAGTTTCTCCCAAATAGTAACTCCAGAAGGAATTCAGTTAAAATAAGAAGTATCTTTGGACCATTTCTACTGTTTCACTCATTGAATGAATTGGAAAAGGGTTTTGCTCCAAAAGCAACAATATGCACTTCACTACTGTGCACTGTGGTACCTAGCATACTGTGCATTTAGGGGACTGATCTGGGTTGTAGGTAACGTGAAGCACATGTGCAATGCTGAGGTGCCATCAGAGTAGCATATGAATCAATAATCAACATTAAAAATGTTCATTTCTATCCAGGAAATAAATCCTTGTGATATCTATGATGCTGATGCATGCTGTTTTAGATGCTGATCATGCTGCAAAATAATCATGAAAAATATATCCTCTCCTCTTTACAGTTGCACTCTTGCACGATTTATGCAGACAACTGCAGACGAGTTTCAATGCTGAAACACACCGCACAGCTGTGGACTGACGTCCTATAGTGAGGGAGCCATCAACAGGGAAATGAGCCCACAGACTTCCCATCTGCATGGCTATGAGGGACAACAAGGTCAACTTGTGAACGTCAGTGAGAGTAATAAAACAGACTCACCCAACTGGCATTTTTGAGACATTGCTACCAGAATGTTTATGAACTTTAGGAGGGTCAGAAAATGTCAGTTTCTGCAGCTTATCTCCATGTGCTGTGTCCTATCAGTGCTTATGGTCTGCTGGGAGCAAGTGGACCATCACGTAGTGAGCCATATGAAGTCCTACTCTTATCGTTACTTGATCAACAGCTATGACTTCATCAACAAAAGTTTCAGCGTGAGCAGAGAGGAGGCTGACAGTTTTGGTAGCTATCCATTCCTTATCAACCACGAGAAAACGTGTGTGGAGGATGATGTGCTGCTCCTTCTGTTCGTCAAAACATCTCCAGAGAACTTCAAGAGAAGAGAGGCCATCCGCTCCACATGGGGGAACCAGACTTACATCAGGAGGGAGCTGGGGGTCACTGTGAAGGTAGTTTTCGTCATGGGCATCCACCCAGATCAGCACAAGAGAATCATGCTGCAGAAGAGCCTCTACATAGAAGACCAGGACCATCAAGACCTGATCCAGCAGGAATTTTCCGACACCTTCCACAACCTGACGGTGAAGCTCCTGCTGCAGTTCCGCTGGGCGCATGCCAACTGTGCCCATGCCCAATTCCTCATGTCTGCTGATGATGACATCTTCATCCACATGCCCAACCTGGTGCGCTACCTGCAGGCCCTCAGCCAGCAACATGTTCAGGACTTCTGGGTGGGCCACGTCCACAGAGGAGCCCCTCCAGTTCGACGGAAGGAGAGCAAGTACTACATGCCTGTGCAGATGTACCAGTGGGCTTCGTACCCAGACTATACAGCTGGCGCAGGTTACGTGGTGTCCAGAGACGTGGCTGCCAAAATTTACCAGGCCACCTTGTCCCTTAATGCTTCTCTCCACATCGATGACGTTTTCATGGGCATGTGCGCCACCACAGTCGGGGTCTCACCCCAGGAACATGTTTACTTCTCTGGTGAGGGAAAAGCTCCTTACCACCCATGCATTTACGAAAAAATGATAACCTCACATGGACACGAGGATGACATCAAATACCTCTGGAGAGTGGCCACTGCCCCAGAGGTAAATGGTATATCCTCAGGATTCCTAGGGAAGCTGTACTGCACAGCAATGAAAATAATGCTCCTTTGTAAGCCTTATATTTCAAACACCTACTCCTGCAAAGCCGCCTTTTCATGATGCACTGTGAGGAGGGCAACAAAAGTCCATGCAGTATTTCTGTATTTAAATATTAGCTATTCAGTGAAAACACACAAAGCCATTTATTTTCGCATATGTTTACTATTCTTCCGAGGAAATGAAAACTTTCAATGTGAACCAACCCATGAAATTTCAGTCTGTGAAAATTTGCAAGTATCTATTTAATGTACTGTTACCTCGGATTTAACTTATTTCTTCAACACGGTCATTTCCGTTTTGAGATGACTTTTTGAATAAAAAAAAGCTTGTGGCACAGTGTTCTCTCTCTTTCTCTTTCTCACAATGTCCTGACCAATTCCGCTTCTCACCCTCACAAACCCTTCTTCAGTAAGCAGGCTCATCAGTCACTTCCTCCCATAAGAATTTACCCTGAAGACCACATCCTCTTAGCAATTTCACGCGAACAACTCAAAACATGTTTCTTTACCACATGAAAACAATTGTATGCAGACACACGGTTAACAAAACCCATGTGAATAGTCTTAATGTTCTTTTTTTGTTGTGAACTAAACCTGAAAATGAAGGAGACTTTGTCTAATACTACTTAATGTAATTTACTAACACAGTCTCAGTGCAGTCCAGCAAACATCCAGACACCGACCAAAATAACAGCAGCATTCCTCTTTCTATAATGATATTACCATACATAGTAGGCAGGCAAAACCGGCCTACATCTTACTACTACATTTGAACATTAATGAAATTTCTTTTCAGAGATTTATTTTCTGTTGTTTTGTTTTCCTTTAAAAAGTGCTAATACGGAAGAACTAATATAATAATATTTACATTACTGTTCCAATGTTTTAGGCATGTAAGAAAATTGTTTTAAACTAGTTAAAAAATGTCATAAAATTAAAAGAAATACAAATAATCATAAGAGCAGGAATTATGCATGTAATGAGATTTTTTAAATTAAATTTTTGTTGAAATCTTTGCTAGAAGAATACAGTTAAAAGAAGATAATGAAGGCTCCTGTATTCTCACTGCACTCCAAACATTGACAATATTTGTTCGGTTCCATCAGGACCTGGATAGCAATAGTAAATACTGGGCTTCCTCTAAAAGTCCTAAGAGCTATATTTGTTCAGTTCCATTGTACCTCTTTTTATTAACATGTATATCAGGGGAAGTGTGAATTAGAGCCCTTTTCATAAATAAAGGTTACATAGTGAAACTGAAATAAAAATTGGCAAATTTTCAGAAGAAGGAAAAAACATTCATAACCTACAATGAAATCTATGTAAAATTTTTGCCAAAAGAATGGAAAAACATAACAGATTTCAAAGTAGTTCTGGATCATCTCTTTTGTTCCATTTATTGTGAAGGTCAGACGTCCTGAGTTAAAAACATCTAAAATGGAGATATTAGGTTTATGATACAGCCGAAGTAGACTTTTATAATTTAAAATATAAATATCATAATACACAATACATAGTCACCAGTCAACTTTACTCTTTCAGTTTAAATTTTTGTACTTCATTTCAACACAAAAGTCACCCTTTACATTCTGCAAAACATTCATGATGCACAAACCAATAGAAATGCTCTAAACTCATCAGAATAAAAACTATTTATATAATATTATAAAGTATGTCGAGGCTGTTGTAACTTGAGGACCCTTTGTATACTTTTGCTGCATAAATTCACATTCAATGTACTGTTCCCTCTGATTGAGTGCTTTTATATATAATTTGTATATTACATAAAGGAAATTGTTGTTGTCGGAACAAAACCTTATATCTCCATATTGGTGAATGAAAAATTACTTTTATTCCTATTTTTTTGTTACAGATAATGTATAAAATTAATTCAGTATGCTAGTCTTTTGCAATGTCTTGTTTTCAAATGTGTACAGTAAAAAAAATAGATGTGTCCATCTAGCTATTAGTATGTAATACTGAATTGAGAATAACATTAAAAATGTTAATATCATTTAAAAAAACCCATTATCATAGCATCATATTTAAAAGGTGGTAATCAAATCTTCAGGTGGATTACAATATACAATATTACAATTTGTCATAAATCAAAACTCTTGGATTGAATAAAACTAGGGTATCTTTAAATGTGTTAGTTTTAACAATTTAAATGTACACCATATTAACTATTACTGTAAATTACTTACGTATTATACTCTAATTAATCAGCAATTCCAAACTTTTGAATGATAGGAATAGAACTTTGGCACATTTGTATATTCTTGCTTCTAACTAAACGGTTTTTGTTTTTTTGTTTGCTTGTTTGGTTGGTTGTTTTTTTTTTTACTCCCTGTGCTTAGAAACAACAACCACATTTACAATCAACCTGTAGGTTTATGTCATGCCAAGTGCCATAAAAGACACAGGGTTGGCAAGGCATAGCTGGGTGTGTTTTCATAACACTTGAGTACTGAGTATATTTGGACACGTTGAATTTCCTGTATGAGGAAAACGTTTATAATGCTGGGAGTGGCTGGAATGCTCGGCTGATGATGTCCTCATAAACGTGAGGGCGGAGTCGAGCTCACACTTACCTCCGTCTGCTGGATAGGCTCTCCTCTGTCTCGCTGGTCATAACAATGTGGCTGGAACCTCCTTGGCTTTCTTCATGCATAACTTCAATCTTAAGCAGGACACAGACAAGATTTTCTTATGAGGGAAAAAAGCAGTGTCACGGGAGGAAGAGAGTAAGCCCACAGTACACAGTGATTTGAATAGTTTCAAATAAGGACATCGTCCAGCTGGCATGTATGCACCTTGATGCCTCCTTTGGACTTGCGGATGTTCTTCCTCCTTGCTAGCTCAGCGTCGGTGGGCTGCTTGGTGGAACTGTTCTCCGAGCCTCTGCGGTTTGGTGCTACAAATAAAAATTAAATGCATATTAAATGGTAAAATATGTTCAGGAACATCAAAATGTGTGATGGTTGTAAGGAAGATCTTATCAGTATATGAAATAATTTAATGGAAAAATAAGGGTCTCATTAGTATACGAATTAATGTAATGGAAACATTTTACTGATATCTTAACCAATGAGGTCCTCTTAAAAATTGTATGCGAAATACTACATACGAAAGAAATGATAGGTACAGAGAAATAAGAGTTTAATTAAAAGCGGAGCAAACATTGTCCCTGAGTACTGAGATACACAAGGCATGAGGTGGCCACATGCTACGTAAAGCACACTAGCAAATCTACATCACCTTAGATCTGCTAGCCTTAGGTGCTGTGACCTTCTCGCAGAACTGGTTAGCACAGGTGTAGACAGTTTCTAATATGAATGTAATGAATATATCGTGGTCCTTTGAGGTTTGAAATGAGAAAGTGTACAATATTCAGTTTTATAACTCTTTTGTAAATTAGCATAGTGCCAAAATGCAGTCATCTGATGTGATGAACTATAGGTTCCACTAAGTCTATCAACTGCAATGCACGCGATGGCATGCATAAGTGTTCCATTTGTGGTCAAGCAATGCCTCAGCAAGTGTTGCACAAGATAGATAATTCTGAACAAGGAAAATATCTGTGACACGTATACCTTGGCCTGCGGGTCTTGGGGTTTTTGGTGGGGTGCGCTTAGGTGAAGATTCAGGACGAGGGGCCACAGGCTGCACAGGCCTGGTCTGTTTAGCAGACAGCCTCTTTAGACTGATGCGTCTCTTCTCAAACATCTCTTGCACTTCATCAAGCCTTTTCAAAGCATTCTGCACGTTGGTCTGCACAGACAAATTACAGATGTTTTTTTAATACAACATAGGACAAACCATACAGATCTTTTAGCTTTATCTTTTATAATTT
Organism: Bryconaethiops microstoma; assembly: GCA_037577275.1. Lineage (NCBI taxonomy): Eukaryota > Metazoa > Chordata > Actinopteri > Characiformes > Alestidae > Bryconaethiops > Bryconaethiops microstoma. Next base: position 4,199 of record JBBJLS010071196.1, on the reverse strand, counting down.
AATGTATTTCAAGCAATAAAAATATTTTCAGAAAAGCTACAGGACTGTTGCACTACAGACGACCCTGACAACCTCGTTCTTTATGCAGTCAGATCATGGCTTTGTAGCACATTCAGTTTTTTTTGTTTGTTTGTTTTTTTTAAAACTCTGTTTACTTGACAATATACTGTTAAAACACAAAACTACTTTAATGCTGATAAAATGAGGGTAAGTAAAAGTAAAAGTTGTTTAGTCCTACCTAGGGATAAAATGCAAGTCCTTACTTAAAGCGTAAACATTTGCATTTTCAGGCTGTAATTCCTTCAGTGCAATTATAACAAAATTTCAGGGCAACCTCAATAATCAAACCGATACAAGACTATAAAAGAAAGCATATCGTGTTACTCTGAAGGTACCAGGCCCTTCCCTCATCTTTGTGTAAAATAAGTTAAACATGCACACTGAACAACAGTGGATTGAACACAAACAGGACTGGAAAAAGCGAGCACACAAGGGTGCCAGTAACTCTGGCATTTTTAGGTTTGCCTTAATGTACAAATAGAACCGTTTTCTTTTTTCATTATCATATAACAATGAAAATATATTTATATCTGGGAATAATTATTGTGTATGTATGATTACGTACAGTATGTCTTTGAAAAGCCTTCTTAAATTTTGTTGCGTCTGTTTTTTGCACAAGTGTAAGAGCACAACTTCAGAAAATAAGCCAGAAGTAACAAGTGACAAATAACTACTATATTTCTAAGTAATTAACTCTGATTATTTCTATTGATAAGAATCCTTCTCTTCCTTCAACATGCTTCTCTTGGTAAATGAGAAAGACACATGGAACTGTAAACAACACATCGTATGACAGCTACCAACCGCAATATCTCTCATTTTGACTATTAAGATTCCAGATCAACTCTAACTCTGAACTATGTGAATACATTTTCTATTGTAAGCCAACATCCTCGTTCACGCTGGTACTCATCACTCACTTCTGCTGCTCTCTGACCACAAGCCAAGCTTTGTACGCGTAAGTAGATGACATTCACACCTTGCTGATAAAGTTCACACCGCTGGCACAGTCTCAGCAGTGCAGAGGAAACAATCCCTTCCCTAACCTGTTTCTCATCTGCATGCAGTGCTCTGTCTGCTTGACTTCATTCAACTTTTTGAAACAAAAAGGTACAATCCAAGTTTGCCTGAACACTTCATTACCAGTGTGAGCACAGATTAGGTGTGTCACAGTCGTGAAACTTCAGATGACAAATAACACAGATCAACAGGTCAAAATCCTCAGAGATCAGTTTCTGTGGGTTTTGTAGTGTTTTTCACGCTGATTTCAAATCTGCGTTTAGTTTTTCCCGCACATACAATTTTTTTGATGAAGCTGGTTATATATATTGCATGATAGTGCTATAATTAGTATAATAATCATATCCTAAGCGTTTTTGAAGAAACAGTGGTATCTGACTGATACTGATCATTATATCTGTACCACAGTGTGCACCTCTCTGACTTCGCATTACTTGACTGGTGCCTGCGGTTTAATAAAAACTGCATGTAAGTCTATTGCAAATCTATTATTACTCATAATTCAAAAAAATTTATGTGAATGAAAAAAACTGAAAGCAGATCTGAAATCAGCATGAAAAAATGGTTTAGAAAAGTGTGTTGTGGTTTCTGAGGATTACAAAAAAAAATCTTTTTGTTGACCTGTGTAATTGACATATAAAATACTGCAATTAACATTTTGATTTTTTTATTTATTCCATCAAATTTCAATCCTAAAGTGGCCACACTGAATAATTATCTTGCTGCCTAGCTGTCAACTTCAACTGCTCTCTAAAGGTGTTGAGAATGAGAAGTTCTAAAGTTCTATTCCATGCTGTGCCTCAGTAAAAGCACTTTCTGCTTTCTTTTAAAATCGGGAATTTGCCTAAGAGTGAAAATGCAGCCAGATCACAGTCTGTTTACATTCTGTCTGTAGACATATAACTATGTAAGCTACCAACTGAAAAATAATTTCCACTGACATGATCTCATATAGACTTTCCATAGAGTTTGCATGGGTCTCTGTCAACTAGTTCCTTATAACATGTTACCCCAGCATTAAAGGTTAGGTTTTGGGTGTGCTTTGCATATTTTGTTTTTTGTTGCTTTTACCGTGACATTGTTTTGGGTCTATCCGAGTTCACAATTCAAGCATGTATCTCTGTAATAAGGTAAGCAGTTGACAACTGGAACAAGTTGTATTAGAGCAGTACACAATTATATCAGAGCTTACACGTAGTATTCGCTGCATTTTTACACACCTTTATGAGATTGGAGAGGATGAGCTCGTGTTGGTTATAGAGGTCTCTGAGCTGACTCAGCTGCTGCTCCTTAGCAGTTTCCATGTAGCTCTCGATGTCCTGCAGCGCTGCCTCTGCACCTTCCTGGGACTGGCACTTATCCACAGCTTGAGATGCCAGGAGATACACTCCACTCTCACACCAGTGATTGACCTGCACGAACATACCCAAATATACACACACTATCAGATTCACTATTCATTAGGACGGCAGATGAAATGTTTTGTCACATATTAGTCTGAAATGATTCAGACTTGGTGAATGTCAAAATAATATGACTCCAAATAACTTTAAAGGTACACTAAAGTACAATTAGCCTTTGTACTTTGGTTCAGTGACCCCACAGCACAGTTCAAGAACAAACACTTTTCCTTATGCTAATATAAGTGACACTGACATTGTACTCCACTGACTAGGTGTGCCAGTGCTGCACTCCTCTTTCTCACTGACAGAAGAGCAATGAGCTGTTATATGAAGACTGGCCCGTCTCTAAAACCACTTTGTTTACATTAGACTTTGTCCATCAAATTCCTCCGAACGCCCTCGATCCCATCTAGTGGAACCAGTGATGTGTTACACATATCTGACATGTCGTAAATGGTTCTGCCGACCTTGTCAATGCCTGTGTGGATCTCAAGTGATTTGGAGAGGATGTCATATTTCTTCTTGGCTTCATTGCAGAAGTCATCGCAGATGCGCCGCAGCTCCACACATTTGGGTCTGATAGAGTCCACAGCGTAGTGGTTGCTTTGGATTAACTGGTCGCCATGAAGGGCATGAAGCTGTGCCTTCTCCAAAGACTCCTGTAAATTGTGGCAGACAGTGGGAAATACTTTAAACAAAAAAACATTTACAACAAGTGACTGTCCAGGGTTAACCTCAGTACAGGAGATCCTCGGGTTACAACAGTCTCGACATACGACTTTTTAAAAAAAATTTTTTAGTTTATGATGCTCACTACCACTTCCTTTTCCACTTGGCTTACACTGTTAACCTTGTACTTACTGACAATGTGGGCGAACTAGTTTGGTTACGCACAGTGAAAAAATACGCAGTAACGTGGCGTATGAGTGAGGGGGATTTCCTGTTCTTTTTTCTGTTGCTTAGTTGTGTTTTTTTATGATTTTCCAACTGTGTCTTAGGCCAGGGTGTGTTTCCACTTATACCAAAGGGTTACATCACTGTCGAAGGAACGGATCTGTGTCGTAACTAGAGGACCCCCTGTAATAAGTCAAAGAAGATCATTAAAGAAGATACAGTGGCTTTCTTGACTGTGGGATATTCAGATACCATTACACTGTAATGACTTTTGATTTTCTCCACTGGCAGCAGAGTTTCCAGTTGTGAGGTATGAGAGGGTAGGGAAGAGACAAACCTGAGCGCTCTCCTCTAGTCTCTTCAGATCTTTCAGCAGCTGTTCTACACGAGCAACACAGTCCCCAACGTCTGAGAGCCCCAGCAAAGCCTCCATTAGACTGTCTAGAGACACTTTTACCTTCACACGCACACACACACAGACGCACACACAGACACACACACAGACACATACAGTATATGTATGAAGGACTCTATGGTGACACAGAAAAGTAATACAATGTAGAAACTATGCTAGTTAAATAGCGACGCAAAGTTGTATGAGATGCAGCACATGGTTACCTCTCTAAAGTCTTGCTCAAAGTGCCTTAGCTGCAAACACTGTTCTAATTTGAGGTGGTGTTTGGACCAAAACTGTTCAAAAGCATTTTCCGTCTCATCCAACTGAGCCAATAACCTGTAGGGAAAAAACATGTTCCATGTGAAGCTCTTAGTAAGAGTGTGTGTGTGTGTGTGTGTGTGTGTGTGTGTGTGTGTGTGTGTGTG
>JBBJLS010071195.1:0-11285 GCA_037577275.1 Bryconaethiops microstoma | reverse complement strand
TATATATATACATATAACACTGTACCATATTTTATATTTTACTATATTTTATACTATAAATTGACTTATTGTATATTGCTCTTTTCTCTGTGTGACTGTGCAGTCGTAGCATAAGCAATTTCCTCTGGGATCCAAGTTTTCTGAGTCTGATTCAAATAAGAGTCAATGGTCTCTGAATTCTTCTCCATAAATACATCCCCAGTAACAAATGATCACACGCAGCCCTGAGCACTGTGGGAACCACTGTCGAAAGAGGGAACAGCTTTAAAGTCTTCATATAGATTTCATATAGCTGGTGACACCTTGCGTTTGAGTTACAGGAGTGAGAATAAACAAAAAAATTAATAAAATTAAAGGGTACTAAAATCGCTTCACTACAGTTACCATATCCACTGACTTCTTATTGAACCGCCCATTTCTTTATAAAACCAAAAGACCCCCCAAACAACTATTTGCTTATGTGAATTTAGAACCAAAACTGCTTCTACTTACTGACTTCATATACTGTCCTCCAGGGAGCAGGCTGTTTACCTCCACCATGACTCTTTAAAACTTTTTTTCTGCATAATTAAATCTTTCAGAATGGTTTGACGTGAAACGCTCCATTTTAGAGAAACTTGCAGTCAAGACATGAACTCCACAAGACGTGTGAAGCTGCTGTTTTATCCGCACCAAGACGTCAACAGCAGATCCTGAGTTGCCCCTGAGATCAGAAGATTGTGGGTTCAAATCCCAGGACTGCCAGTGGCACCACTTAGGTAACCTTGAGCAAGGTACCATCCCCACACTCACTCCCCGGGCGCTGCTTTGCTGGCCACCCACTATTTCACTCGGGTTATTGGGTTATACACAGAGACAGAACTTCATACTGTTCACAGTGTGCTGTGGTGTGGTGTGTTGACACCTCAGAGAAATGGCCAAGTTGGGTCTCCATGGCTCAAACTAGTTTGGCTAGCACCTCCCTTAGATGCTTGATTGAACTGACATTTTAGATGTTTGGAGGCGAAGACAGCACCTTGAACTCCTTGTCATGTTCCTTAAATCATTGCTAAACAACTTTTGCAGTGTGGAAGAGCACCTTATTCAGCTGAGTCTTTTCCACCTGTTTTGGAGATGTCCTGGCCCAGTGGTCTCGCCTTCACAATCTGGGCCCTGTCAAAGTATCACAGATCGTTTGCCCATTTTTCCTGTTTCCACCACATCAACTTCAAGAACCGAATGTTTACCTGCTAACCTGAAGGACAAGAGCTCCCTATTTGCCCATGACCCTTTTAGTGGTTGCCCCTCTTTAGCCCACACTTTTGGACCCCTATACAACACCTGCTGTTTTGGAGCTCTGTATTGTCAAGTCATCACAGTCAGGCCCTTGTCAAAGTATCTCAGATCCTTTGCTCATTTTTCCCTGTTTACAACACAAAAATAGCCACTAAGTTGCAAGGTTGGGCCTCCATGGATCTGACTAGTTTGTCCAGCACATCCCATAGATGCTCGACTGAACTAAGATCTAGGAAGGCCAAGACAGCACCTTGTACTCTTTCTCATGTTCCTCATTGTCTAGTCAACAAATTCAGGCCCTTTTTAAAGTATCTCAGAGATCCGTTGCTCATTTTTCCTGTTTCTAACAGATGCAACTTTAAGAACCGACTGGTTACCTGCTGCCCAAGATTTCCCACGCCTTGACAAGTGCCATTTTAACATGTTGATCAATGTTATTCACTTCAGCTGTCTGTGGTTTTAATGTTGCGGCTGATCTATGTATTTGTGTGATTGAACCCTGGCTCTCATCATCACTACTGTAAAGCACACTACCAACCAAAAGTTTTTCACACAAAACCTGTTTTTTACCACTTATTTCATGAAGTGCAGAATTGTATTCTTGTTAAACACTGGAAAGCTGTTGAGTGAACAGCTTTCCCTTATAAGAGAAAGAATATGTAATTGTGTATATGTCGTAGGAAGTGTGTGTATAATGTGTAATATGAATATGTAACATTAAATATACTAATCTAATTGAATATCTAACAGTTGTCTGGTGATCCACATTATATTAGATGGCTTTTTGTTGTTGATGAATAAAAATATGCCGTTTCCTTGCTAATAAAGGTACTCAAATGATGAACATAGTGTACATTTGTTGGAGTGTTGAGTGTATTTTAGTAAATATTAGGTGAAAAACATGGAAATGTAGAAAATGTGTGCGCAAACATTTGACTGGTAGTAAAATCTATTCTGCAGATGTTAGGGTTTTTCCCTGCTTCCAACACACCCAAGCCAAATAATCAGCTCATTAATAAGCCTTTCAGGAGCCAAAGTGAGTGTGTTAGAGCAGGAATACACTAAAATGTGTACTGCAGGGGGTCCTAAGACAAACGTCTGTACATTTTTCTACAACAAGCCATTTTACATTAATTCTGACTTATTAGAGCTCAATAACTAAAAAGAAATTTAGAAAAATCGATGGAAGTCTCATTTACGTTTTCATAGACAAGCATGATATGCACAGAAAAATTAAAGCACCTCTGACACATGACTAAAATTCTCACTTATTTTCATATGTTGACTCTTTGACAGAGCAGTTTCACATTTTATGCAAGTGAGAGAGAGTTTTATTGACATTTACTTAAACCGGGGTGATTTCATAAGAGAGGCAATTTGCTGAGGAAACCTTTGAATAAACTGAATAGGTTTACTAAGGAAATCTTTCCTTAGTAAACTTGTTCATATTGCTGTGCCAAGTATTTCTCAATCTTTATTCTTCTTTAGGAAACGATTATTATTAACAGTTTTTTGGCAAAGCTTTCTGTTCACTCTGCAACAGACACCACGAGCCAGGAGAAATTGGTTGAATATGTATTATGTTTCATTACAGTGTGACTAAAACGAATAAAATGAACATAATGGCTCTCTGAAAACAGAGGTTGCAAGATGTGCTTTAAACTGCACTGAGACAAATCAGTGGAGACTGCAGCAAAGAACGATTTGGAATAAATAAAACTGATTTTTCAGCACATTTGCACTTTCCGATAATACAGACCATAGATGAATTTTCTCCAATACTGAAGTTTCAAAGTACTGCAGAACATACTGGGCAGCTTGTGAGCTGACCAGCTCGATGTACAGCATGATTTTGGCAAAGGTAAGGCACATGACAGAGAAATGAAGAGGGAACGAGTTGGAGGACTGGAGCGTCAGCTCTTGGCTTGTTTCCGTTTCTGTACCAGCTCTGCGAGCAGCTTGTAACGGATCATACACTCCTCCTGAGAACGCCAGAGAAAGAGATGATTAGCGGCATAAAACAAACTGGTAGTAAATGCAACATGCATTTATAATAATGCGTAATAATGGAATACACAATGATACAAAACAATATTACAAAATATAACATGATACAATGTAATACAATTTAATTCAATACAATATAACACACAACAAAAGAGGGGGTCAAGTCTTTTCCACTAAGGGCCAATGTGGTTGCAGGTTTTCATTTCAACACCACAGGAGCACACCTGATCACTTGTTAAAAATACCTGATTAAATGAATGGAATCAGGTGAGCTCCAGCTTGTTTGGAGCCATTCCAGACCTTTACGGATAAATTGATACACATTCTAAACTATTGCATTGTATGTATTTGTGTATGTATTTTTGCCATGTCTATCACTTTTGGTAGACATCCAAAAGTGTAGATTCAAAACATCTGATGTAGAGTGTAAACAAAAGTATTTATGAAACTATGTAACAACCAAAAAAAATTTAATATGCAATATAAACTGAAGTGCGTTTTTTTTTTTTTCTTTTCTAAGTTTTAGAAACCCCAACAAAATTATTATCCCTGTTTTTCACAACAGTACTATGAATTTGTGGCAGACAGAGATTAAGCTTAAAATGCAGTATTTGTTTAGCACTAATTTCTTTAGCACTAGCCAGATCATTAGTGGTTAGGATAGCTCCTATTTCGACTCACCTTGCTCTTCCCAGGCACCACTTTAGCGATCCTGTCCCAGCGTTCAGCAGTCCCTCGTGGATACTGCTGCAGGGCGAGCTCCAGGAGCTTCTGCTGGTTTTGAGTCCAAATGTCATCAGATGGCTTTTCTTTTGGTGGGACAGCAGGCAAGGTCTTTTTCTCATCCTCACTGTCCTCGTCCATGGCTGTGGGGTCAAAGTCTCTCTGCCTGCGTCCCTTTACCTTCTCCTCTCCTGTTCCTGCCCCAGCGGCCCCTGCAGCAGTTTTTCTGGCCCTCCTCCTCACCGTCTTGCTCTCTGGGTCTCCAGCAGCATCAAGTTCCGAGGGTCCCTGCAAAACGAGCTCCTCCCTCTGAGTCATCAGGCTATCAGGAACGGAGCTCTTTCCAACCACTGCAGAACTTTTCAGCTCAGACAGCTTCACCAGCCCTGAGAGCGAAGAGAGAGGAAGAAAAAAATAGGAGAAAGACAAAAGAGCACAAATTTGTAAAAGAGGAAACAGAGGAAAAGAAAGGATAAGGGACAAAAATGAAAAAAGTCGGAGAAAAATAGAAAGAACAAAAGAGTGCGTGAGAAAGAGACAAAAAAAAATACGTAGAGAAAGACACAGAAACAAACAAAAAAAGATCAAGAGAAAGAAGGAAAGACAAAAGAAATGGAAAACAAGTGAGAGGATGACAGAGAGAAAGGAACATAAAAATGAAGATAGAAACTGTGAGAGAACGAAAGAGCAATTATTTGCTTGTCAACAACTGCAGAAGTTTTTTATACTCAAATAATTCCATATATTTTGTTGTAGATACTGAATAAGCCTTCATAGCTGATTAACGAGCTTGAAGTTTGAGTAAATGACGTTTGTTAATGAATATGTGTAGGAGTTTCTTGCAAAGCTTCTCAGTCTGAGTAAAACACATTAAAAAGCACCTACCTGAAGTGTGGGAGACATTGTCTTTGACCTGTTTCACTTTTGCTGTAACCTAAAAATGATAAACATCTTTTTACTGAAAGTCATTTACAAAAGTCAAGCCCACATACTCTATACTGCATTTCTTCAATTCTGCTAATACCCAGTTCCCTCAACCTAGATTCAGAGGACAGCTCTGCCATCAAACATTATTTTTTAATTTAAACAGTCATGTTGCCCAAACACCGTGCACGCGCTGCTCCAACACTCACATCAGCAACAGATCTGCCGAGCTCATGTGCGATTTTCTCCCACCGGCCTGGCGCCCCTCCAGGGAACTTTGCCATGCTGCGAGTCAGCAGGCTGAGGTCCTCCTCCGTCCACTCTGGAGTCTGAAACAGCCACAAAAACATTACTGAAAAAACAATCATAATAGTTTCTACCAGAATCAGAAAACTACTTGTCAAAATCAGTACTACTTTTCAGCTGAGAAAAGTTCAGACCCATTTTTATTTATCAAAATACCAATGCAACATATAGGACTAACCTTCTTTTTCTGCTGTTTCCTGTCCTCCAGCCAATCGTCCATTTGATCCTCAATGTCCTCAATGGATGCTCCCTGGTCATATGCAGGCACAAAAGCTGCTTCACTGGGTTCGTAAATCGGAAACTCCACTTTAGGTTTCTTCACCTTCGGACGTTTCTCTCCTGCACAGGAGAAAAAACATCTGTGATTATTCAGGACTTAAACTAAAAAGTGGCAAAAAACTGTTAACTGACTGTTTTGAAAAGTGATGAAATATAGAAGGAGGAAAGAACACAAATTGGACTAGGTGGCTTCTGGGGTGCATTAGGTGAGGTCCATATTGCTGAAGACGAAAAAATAGTGCAGGTATTAGAATATAGAGGACATGGAACGGTGGTGGGATGCAGAAATCCACCACAAAAAAATACTAGTGCAAGGAATATATAAGCTTGTGGGGAGGAATTCCAGGTATGATTTTCCCACATCCTACAATAACTTCAGTTACTTTAGTGTTGCTGTAGGTACAGAAATTAATGCAAAAGAATTAACTAAAGCTACTGAAAGCCACCTTTTAATCCATTCTTGCTATTTAAGCCTTTCTACATGAAGTTTCCTTATCATGTAATGTGCTTAAGGAGGTTCTTACTTGGTTGACTTTCCTGCTCTGCTAGTGCTTCTGCTTGCTCTCTCTCCTTCACTTTCATTTCTTTGTAATCTTTGTAGTACTGCTTCACATCCTAAAATCAAAATACAATTTTTTTTTTAATTTTTTTTTTAATGTTCACTGTACACTTGACAAAAAGATGCCAAAAAAGGGTTCGAGCAACACCACAGAACCATTTGGTTCCGTTAATTCTAAATGAGATTTGAGAATAAACAACCTTTAAAAGGCATATTTCAATGGTTCTTCATCATTTTAGTTGAGTTCATTTCACATTATGTGAGGGTTTTTTATACATCACAAATCACATGTCCAGTTTTTGTTCTCTAAAGCAAGACTTTGAGGCCCAGTGTCCAGAACAGTTTTTTTTTTAAACCCTACTAAACAAGCCAATTTGCAGATGAGCTGCATTTTTTTTAATCAAGAAAAATACCAAACTTTACCAAACATCGGTCATCCAGAACAACAGCATTGATGAACCCTGCTGTAAAGAACCATCTACTGAAATGTTCTTTAAGTAACCAAACACTCTTCTACTACAGCATCACGCAAAGAAGAGATACAATGAGCATCACGCAGCTTTGTTGTGGTAGAGAAATACCTGTATAACGTGTGGGAGGGACTTCAAAGAGTAGTACAGCCAAATGCTCAATTTGAGTGGCAAAATATCATGCCAGTGCGGTTTATCAGATCTAGGAAGGAAAGAAATGGTATGAGGAACTAAGAGCTTACAAAAATTGGTACATTCGCTCAAAGATGGCAAAACTGTTCATGCTTTTCACTAAATTACGGACAAGAAAGCTGATCCCACGTGAGCATCACAGTCAATCACTTATCCATTGACTAGTGTATTATCATAAATTCATACACTCATGGTACCTCTCATTTTTCTCTTGAGCAGTGCTCTTCAGTTCTTCCGTTATCTTGCTGCTTTGCTTTTTCTTCTTCTCTTTCTTCTTCTTGCTAAGAAGTTCATCCTGACAAAGATGAGACAGATATTGTCACCCAACATGTTCATCAGTCTCAAGGATGTGTCAAATTCCAGAAACAATGCGCTCACCAGTTGCTTTTCCAAATAGATGGACCAAATCACAGCATAGTGGCCTACTGTGAGGATGAGGAATAGGAGGAAGCCCAGCTCTCCGTTGCTCATCTTCCTCACACGCCGATAGTAGAAGACGGGCTGCCTCCAGTCAGGCAGTCCATTAACCAGGATGTCATCGTACCTGCGAGGAGAGCGGTATCAAATTTATCCCACAGTCTAATTCCAGAACTGAATACCCCTGGTCATTCTGGAAAGTTTTATTTTGACTATAGTGAATTATACTATATTTTATATTGTGCTTGTCTCCGTGTCTGTAAAGTAAGCAATTTCCTCCGGGATCAATAAAGTTTTTAAATTTTTATTCAAATTCCTTGTTTTGTCCACAGAAACATAAGCACACATCCACCTCTAGGGAACAAACTTAAATATAACATTTTCCGTTCAATTTTAGTTCACAATTTGGTATGGTTAAAATATTGCAGAGATAAAATATAAAACAAATTCAAAAAATATAAAATGTGCCATCACTTTTGCAAATGCCATGTTTTTCTGATTTACAGGTTCTTAAATTCTGTAAAAGAACAGTCATTGCACATTAAATTGTGCAGAAGAACAATGTCCAGGGAACAAACTTGAAAATTGCATTTTTCTTCCAGTTTAGTGTACAATTTACTAAGTTTAACATACTAAGTGAAAAAATAAAAAATAAGTTATATATATATATATAAATGTGCCATCACTTATGCAAATACCACAAATACGTTATTATACAATATGTTTGATATGTTAAATTAAATATGTTAAATTCAGCAAAAGAACAGCAACTGTGCAGTAAAATGTGCTCTCTTTAAGGAATGTGTACTTATTTTTGCTTCAGCAAAAACATAATTGGAAGAGGTTTTACATATGACTGTATATGCTCTCAGACATCCCTTGTAATGAGTAAATACAGCTACTTCAAGGTGCAGCCATTGTTCTGGAGAAGTTACACACGTCACCAAGCCCAATAATGAGCATTAGCTGGAGGGTTTTTTTTTATTTTTTTATTGAGATATATATATATATATATACACACACACACACAATAAATACCTTTGGGAAGAGCTGAAGTGGCATTTGCGATCCAGCAAAAAAATTATACAATAACAGTACCTGATCTTAATAACGCTCGCATGGCAACAAGCAAATCCTCACAGCAAAGTTCAGCAACATCTAGTGTAAAGTCTTCCCAGAAGATTAGAGGCTGTTAATCCAGCACAGGTTGTTTGGGGTGGAAACTGTCTATTAATACCCTTGATTTTAAGTGAAATGTTGGGAGAGCAAGTGGACATACAGCATATATAGTGCATAATTATTGGTAGCAGTGCATCAATTCAGCTTTGACATTACAGCAATAGAGAATCATGAAAAGTTCTCTCTCAGTTTGTTTACAGCATTTAGTTTAGTTCAAAAGTCAACAGAACAGTCAAATACTAAAGCTGAGGACACTGACAAATAATAAAGGAAATACAAATGGTGCAATATGGGCAGTCTACGACAGCAGAAACCACATAGAAAGTACCAGAACAGTAGTACAAAGGAGTATTAAACTAACTATACTAACAAACTACACCAGGATCCTGTATTTTCAATCTACTGCTCAATAGAATACATCTCTCTTATTCCAAACCACCGGACCCACGCAATCAAAATCTCTAGAAGCATATATACACTGTAGATTGGAGCTACAGTGACAGGAGGTGCAAGAGTAAAGACAAAAAACAACTAAGATCCATCCCCTTACCGCTGTCTCCTTTCTTCATCCTTAAGAACCTCATAGATGGTAACCAGCTGAATTTGGGAAAGAAAAAAAAAAAAAAAAAAAACATTAAAGCATGCTCTTTTCCTTGCTATGCACTTTATATGTCACAATATCTCTGACTGCAGCTTTTTGTGTATATAGCATAGTGTATTTTGTCCAAAGCATTTTCAGAGCATTTTTCAGAGTTTAAATTTTAATTGTTAATTGCTCTTTTTATTTGTTGTCTCTGTTCAGCCATTGCATAAGCAGTTTCCTCCAGGATCAATAAAGTCTTTTGATTTTGAGTCATATGTCAAAAGTCTTGAAATATAACATGCAGCCCATTTGGTGAAGTGTAGTTTTCTGTAAGAGATGGTGTTTTAGTGTTTCGCTCGCAGCACAGAGCATCAGTACCTGTCGGAACTGAGTTTCAGCGTTTTCATCTTTGTTTTTGTCAGGGTGCAGGATGAGAGACAGTCTTCTGTAGGCCTTCTTAATCTCAGATGATGATGCATCCTACGTAAAAGATGGGAAACAGAGTTATAGCATGGTAACAAAATGACATAAGAAAAAGGCACAGCACCACAGCGGATTTTGCCACGTTATATTCATGCCATCTGGTGGCTTAGCAACTTGTGATTAACAGTCAATATGCTTCTCTCCCATCGCTTTCACATTTATTCACCTTTGCATTGACAAAATACAGTATAACAACCTCTAGTACACATTTTGTTGCCATATGCTTTCAGAAAAACAACAGAATTGAGTCCTACTCCCAGCAAACCTACAGTTCAAATGGATAAAACACAGTATAATAACCTCTGCTACACGTATGCTTTCAGGAAAACAACAGAATTAAGCCCAACTTCCGGCAATCCTAGAGTTAAAATGGGAAAAATACAATATAACCTCAAGTGTACACTTTCTACCATATGCTTTCAGAAAAACAGAATTAAGACCCACTCATAACACACCTATAATTAAAATGGATAAAACTGGACTAATTAAACTGTTGAAATACTATAGAGACCGATAGTGACCATTAAGACTTAGTTTTACACTTAATAAACCAATTTTTGTTTTATTTGTAGCCATTATAGTGCCACTACAGGGACAGGCCTCTAAAGCCTCGACGTTTCCTACACCTGCGAGCGACACTCAGACTGCGTTGCGGGCGACGCCGGTTAACGAAGGCTCCCACTGACGATTGCAGACGCGGCAAGGCAAGTGTCTGAATACGTGGCTTTAGGACAACAATTGTGACCAGAAAGCAACCGGAGCTTTAAAATACTATCAGCTGCAAATCTACACGACTGTTACAAAGTTTAGCAGGCGCTTAACTTACAGTCCTACCGACAACAAACATACACTATATGGACAAAAGTATTGGGACGCCTCACCATTACACCAACAAGGACATTAAAGACGCTGCATTCAAACCCATAGACTTTAATCTGGAGCTAGTCCGCCACTGCAGCTATAACAGCTTAAACTCTTCTTGGAAGGCTTTCCACAAAATTCTGGAGTGTTTCTGTGGGAATTTGTGCCCATTCATTCTGAAGAGCATTTATGAGGTCAGACACTCATGTTGGACGAGAAGGCCTGACTCACAATCTCCGTTACAGTTCATCCCAAAGGTGCTGGATGGGGTTGAGGTCGGGGCTAGTCAAGTTCGCCCACACCGAACTCATCCAGCCATGTCTTTATGGAGCTTGCTTTGTGCATTTGGCGCACAGTCATGCCGGAATAGAAAAGGGCCTTCTCCAAACTGCGTCCACGAAGTTGGAAGCATGGCGTTGTCCCAAATGTCTTGGTATGCAAAAGCACTAATATTGATTTTGCCTGGAAGTAAAAGGGACCACCTGAATTCAGTAATGAGGTGGTGAGTCCCAATACTTTTGTCCACTGAGTGTACGAGAATACTGACCTGACATGAAAGAGGGACAAAAACGAGAGGAAAAAAACATAAGAAGCTCACCTGGCTGACAGACAGGAATTCGTAGAAGGTCTGTGGAATTTCCTCGACCAGGTCGAAGAGCTCCAGGTCCGAATCCCAGGCTGCTGTGGGAGAAGTAAGGGAGATGAACAGTCCGGCGGTCCACAGCACGGAGAGCAGCCCGGCTGGACTCATGCTCGGGTTTTCAGCGTTTTTGGGCCAGAAGTGTGAACATCAACCGTCCATTCCTTGTGTGTGTGTGTGTGTGTCGTTTAAGGCAGTCATACTCTACCCCTCCCCTCTCTCTTTCGTTCTCTCGTTTTCGCTCCTTCTCTCCAGTCCTACGTGGCCTCTCCACTGCTTGTCTGTCTGAGTGAGTGAGTGAGTGAGAGAGAGAGAGAGAGAGTGCGTGCTTGCGCGTGTGTGTGTGCTCTCTCTCTAGAGAGAGAGAGAGAGAGAGAGAGAGAGAGA
>JBBJLS010071194.1:0-10000 GCA_037577275.1 Bryconaethiops microstoma | reverse complement strand
CTGGGTTGTTGCCCTCCTACGGCCTCCTCCACGTCTCCTGATGTACTGGCCTGTCTCCTGGTAGCGCCTCCATGCTCTGGACACTACGCTGACAGACACAGCAAACCTTCTTGCCACAGCTCGCATTGATGTGCCATCCTGGATGAGCTGCACTACCTGAGCCACTTGTGTGGGTTGTAGACTCCGTCTCATGCTACCACTAGAGTGAAAGCACCGCCAGCATTCAAAAATGACCAAAACATCGGCCAGAAAGCATATGAACTTGCCAATTGCCTATAATTTCCACCTGTTGTCTATTCCATTTGCACAACAGCATATGAAATTGATTGTCAGTCAGTGTTGCTTCCTAAGTGGACAGTTTGATTTCACAGAAGTGTAATTGACTTGGAGTTACATTGTGTTGTTTAAGTGTTCCCTTTATTTTTTTGAGCAGTGTATAATGGTAACGTAGCTATAGTCAAAATGTCCACAGCAATAAAGTGCCAGTGCAGTGTTATGGTATTTTTGAACATATAGTGTGTAAGACAGCCTGAGCCATGGAGAATAAGGCAGTAATAAAGTAATATGACTACAGAAAACGTATCTGGAGCAGATGATAGTACAGATGATGCATAGATGAATAGATGAATTCAATGAGTCCAGAGTTGTACAGCCTGATGACTACAGGGAGAAATGACCTTACAGAAGCAGTTTCTTTGCAAAGGAGCAGTACCAGTCTGCATTTTAGTGTACTGTGTTGCTGTGGTTTATGAAGTGGATGGGAGGGGGTCACAATGATTGCTGACACCTTTGTCAGCATCCCCCTCCCTGCCACCCAGATTTGCCCCAGAACTGAGCCACCCATTCATCTCATTAAGTCTATTGGTGTCCTTGGCTGTGATACTGCCTTAGCACACAACATAAAAAATGGCACTCAACACTGTAGACTCAGGAGGTAGATTGGCTCTCCGTCTTGTACAGCCCTTCATGATCACCTCTCATCTCACATTTCCCAACTTTAACACCCAGTTACTTGTAGGTGTTAACCATCTCAGTGTTCTCACGCTGGATGGTGACAGAACCTGGATGAGATTTTTTTTCCAGAAATCTATCAAAAGCTCCCTTGTCTTCTTGATGTTTAGTTGCAGATGGTTGCTCTGGCACCAGTCCACAGAGTTGCTCCTCAGACTCCTATATTCCTGCTTCCCTTCACTAACACATCCCTCCAAATCAGTGACATACGAGAACTTTTGTAGATGACATGTCCGCTCTGGCACGCAGTTCTGTAGTGTCACCTGTTGGGACCTGACAGTCAGGTAGTCAGTGATCAAGACCCCAGGGCAGAATCTACCTGCACCACTCAGCTTGGCCCTCAACATGAGGGACTGGAGGATGCTGAAGGCTCTGGAGAAGTCAAAGAATATGACTCTCACAATGCTCAATGTTCCTCATCCCACATGTGCACCTGATGGATAAATTGTAAGAGGTGCTAATGACAGCCCACCTGTGTCCTGACCAAGAAAGTCTCTCTATTGACTTCATCAGGTGTGAATCATTTCTACAGATCTGTAGTCATTCAATTTCTTGGAGGTCTTCAGTACTTTACCATGGACACCATCTGGGCATGCCGCTTTTCCTGCATGTTTCATGCTTTATCTACTATGCTGCTATGGACAGTGAGAAATTACTGAAGTTTGTTATGACGAATGAAAAATTTGGTTCAAAAGCTCTCAGTAAGGCATAAAAGACACATAAACAACCCATGCTGCTCACAGCAGAATGGTAGATACATAAGCTATTATCAGATGCTTGGCCCAGCAGTCCTCCTTCACTTGCATAATCAAAGATCTTTACGCATTTACTGTGAGTACACGACCTGATTACGCTGTCACTGCTGGGTTTCTTATTGATAGATTCTTACCTGTTTACCCAGCATTCTCTCCTGTAGTTGCTTCTTGTTTGTGTGGTCTTTGTAGAATAAGAGTTTGGTGCATTTCTGATGCCTTGCTTTTTTGGGTGTGCTTGTGTCTGCTGCTTCCAGATTGTGTATAAGGGGAATCCATATGCTGCTCATAACTCCACTGCTTATGCCACCTATGAAAGGGGGGTAGAGGTGGGGTGCTGGGGACTCTGCATCAACGCTGTGTCATCTGCACTCTACTCCTGTGAGTATTACTGCTCCATTACTGTATCCTATCCTATAACCTTATAAAGTTAATCTTCTGTAATGCTACCATAACAGTGAATTATAGTTGGAAAATATCCATTTTGTGGTGATAAGAAAATAAAATCCTATCACTATACAAGTGGCGTCATTAAATGTCATCAGACTGACAAAATTGTCCATCATTAATAAAGAGCAATTTGAACAGAGCTTTTTTAACGACTAGCCTCAGTTTCCATCTAAATATAAACAATAATTTCTTTCACAACTAACCTTAACTTATGTCAAAAACCCGAAACAGAACTCTTAAGGAGTTTTTAATGATTTAATGATACAGCAGTTCAGATGAGACCTGAGTCTAAGCTGTTGTTTTGTCTATAAAATACCTCATTGCAAAGATACCATAAGTACAAATCCTGTAATTTTAAGTATGTGTCTTAGATAAAAAAGTACAAATATTTACATATAAACAATTTTATTGTCTAACTTGTTCTATTGCCCACAGATGTACAGAGGCTGCTCTTACCCTACATTGGCCTGAAGGGTCTCTACTTCGTGGGCTACTTTGTGTTTGGTCTGGGCACTAGTCTGATTGGCCTGTATCCAAACATCATCTCCACCCTGTCCTTGTGTAGTGTCTTTGGAGTGATGTCCAGCACCCTTTACACCATCCCTTTCAACCTCATCTCAGAGTATCACAAGCAGGAGGAGGTCAGTATTAGTATCTGAGTAGAACTGAAAGCCAGATCTGCACCCACAAGAAAAGTACACCCACATCTGTAAATTGTCACACTCTCCTTTGAGATAAGTATGTCAGTTACAGGGTATGACTCATTTCACTCATAGTGTAAATGGAATTCAAACAGATGTACAATTGCAGAATTAAAAGAAATCAGTCTAAGATTTTACTGTGCATGTGACATAACCCGAAGGGGCTCTATATAGGCTGAATAGACTGCAGATAGCTTTTTAACAGTGACCAGAAAATTAAAAGAAGAATCAACCAAGAAGTAGCCAAATGATGGTTGTGACGCTCAAACAAACTCAACTCTACCAAAAAAACTCAACCACAGTGAAGGGGAATGCTTGCATGACACTTAATGGACTTGAATTTATTAAGCCTCGTCAGTTTTAAATGTTATAAAAGGCAAAAGCATTGACATTTTGACCCGTCATTGGCCTAATAAATTTGTGTACATTTAGGGACATGGCCCATATTAATCTGGTGTACATGATGCTCATTGTGGTGGTATTCATGGCTTTGAAATAGTGTTATATCTTGATCTGCAGTAGGTAACACCAAAATGCCATGAGCATCATTAGTGAAATTTCTCATTTCTCACATCTAAGGACACCTACATTTCATGCTCTGTCTAGCATAAAATGAATTAGTGGCCCTTTTGTGAACTATCTGGTTCCTATTTTGAAGCCTTTTGCCATCAGCGTATATCTGACCGTGCTTGACTGAACTGACACACTGGTCAAACTGAGCTGGTTTTGGCAGAGATGCACCAGCTGGTGTTAGCACATTCTGTCACTTTGAGAAGAAATCACTTCAGAAATAATGTTATTTGTCAGAGACATATTCAGTGGAAATGCTGTGAATGAAGAACCCCCCTCTCCAGCGCTCTGATTGATTAACACTTTGAGGTGTTGATTTGAACTGGAGAGTTACTTAAAAACACCAAACATCATTTTTTGTATTTGTCCAGCACTAAAGACTTTTTTAAACAAGTATTTTTTAATGTACCTCACAAAAGCAGACTGAGTTGGAGTAGCAGCTGTCTATGAATGTCTTCCTTCCTCTTTTCAGTGAACATCTGCTGGCTCCCAGAGCAAATGTGTCTTCTTGTAATTAGTTTCAGATTATTGATCATTACTGTAACTGCACATGCCACAGAAAAAGTTTGAAAAAAAATTGTGTATGATATTCTAGCAATGTTTTTCTGGTTCCTTTATGTGAGTATTGTTTGGTGTATTTATCATACTGTTTACTGCTGACCATGCCCGATTATTATGACAGCAGTGTGTGGCAAATTACATTAAAAAAAATTCTCCTCCCTCAGACTTCCACATTTTGTGAGATCCAAATGTCCCATAGACCCTTTAAAACTGAAACCAAACTGGTTTTATTCATGATAAAAATATTTAGAATTTCTACCTGTGAGTATGAGCCGTGTTATTGCAAAAGTCCAACAATTTAAGAGTCTAATAACACTCCACAACTAAATTCACACCCATTTACTGTGCTGTTCATCTGTGGATTATATATTATATATGTACTATAGGGTACAAACTATAAGGCAGTATGAGGTTATTATGTCCACAGCAAGAATAAGGTCACATGACTGAAACAAATAAAAAGGCATACAGACTACCTTTTGTCCTGCATGATCAGCATTGTCAGCAGCTCTTTACTTAGTCGGTTTGTGACCACAGGATGCCTGTAGGCCATTCTTAACACAGAAGTGACACTAATGAGGTACTGGCACACCTGTAGTGCAGTATGAGTCAGGCACATCAGTGGCACTATAATTTTTCTTTAGCGCATGGACCAATTTGCCATAGGCATTTTCCACCTTTGCCACTTTTCCTTACTTACTTTGCTTTAGCTTTTAATATATTTTGCTTTGAACAAAATAATGCATAATATTAATTAATAATACAATATGTCATGCATTAGTGATTCACAGCTTTTTTTTAACTCTCTCCTTGAACAGGACCAAAGAAAGCAAGGCAAAGAGGACCCCTCGATGCAGGGCCGGGGCACAGGCGTGGACTGCGCTGCTCTTACATGCATGGTGCAGCTAGCTCAGATCATAGTAGGAGCAGGACTTGGTGCTCTTGTCAACCTGGCTGGCAGTGTGGTAGTAGTTGTCCTGTCTGCTTCGACCATGTCCCTGATTGGTTGCCTCTTCATTGCTCTCTTCATAAGACACGTGGATTAAACCTGGTCAGACTGGCAAACACAACACACAACTACCTATAGAATGGCCAAATTTGTGTTTTGAACTGATGTTCACAGTTGGGACTCATCAGTTAGCAGCTTCAAGCTTGCTTTCTTCAGGTGCAGTCTGGTGATCTCAGCAATCTCATGCAATGGAACCGTAATGCCATATCTAAAAGAACAGGTTCAGCCTTTACTGAGTCTGAGAAAGCAATTACGTATAATCTGAAAGGAGTTCATTAACTAGAAAGGTCATTATGCATGTTTAGCCCTTAACCAGGCTTTCAGTATGAGCTGATTCCCATGTGAGGGAGATCATATGCAAATCCAAATATCTGAAATAGATCTGAAGTTCAGATTTTGCAAAGTTTAAGTCTTTGACTGAGAAACTAAGATGAACAGAGGCCAGCAACTGTGGAATAATAAAGTGAATCCTGTAAATGTATTTGCTTTATTTCAATATTTGTGTTTTCTCCTAATCCATGTTTGTGTACTCAGATTTTAACACACAGTGGCCTTAATGCAAGCAATGTTCTCTAGTTTTGCTTCATAAGAAGGCTGAACACAGATTACGCCCACTTATTGACAGGTTGTTACACATAAACACAATGTACAATTATCTGTGGAATACAAATGAATACCTTGACTTTGTCCCAACATTCAGTTGTTTGCTTTCTATATTTACATCCTGTCATTACATTCACTTAAAAGTGTCATCTAAAATACAGTAAACACATAAAAAAATAAAGTCAAAACAAAAAATGCAGAAGCAGACTAAACAGAGGACAGTTTGGTCCACAAATCAACTTTCAAGTGATCCAAAACCAGAGTTTAACTAAACGGTAAAGACTGCACACTTAGAACATGTGCTAGCTAGATAATTGAAGATATGAATTCCCAGATTAGTACAGTAGTCTCTTATTATGACATTTCTAGTTCAGTTTGTCCTTTACGAAGAAGGCAGATAAACAAACAAACAGGATTACTGATATAGCCAGTCTGATAAGCTCCAAAAAGGTGCCACCTACACTGTATCTCTTATTGTTTTTTGACATCCCTTAAAACAATTCCACATGTATATTTTGGCAGTACAGAGTCAGTCAGTGGGTGAGTTTTAAAGAGAAGAGTAGCATCAAATCATCTCACTGTTTGGTGTTTTGGGGCAGCTGATGGCCCTAATGGTTAGGAGTTGCCTCTGCAATCAGAAGGTTGTGGGTTCTTATCCCAACTGCTAGTGTCATCACTGAGGTACCCTTGAGCAAAGTACCGTCCCCACACTGCTCCCCGGGTGCCCCTCCTTGGTGGCAGCCCCCTGCTTCATGTGGTAAATGGGTTAAATTTCACACTGTTCACACTGTGTGCTGTGCTGTGGTGTGTTCACTCATGACAATAAGGGGCCACTTTACCTTACAGACTATGCTGCTTGACTTATAATACAGCACATTTGGACGACAATGCTCGGTGTAATGTTTGCAATTGACCAAAAATAAAACAAGCCAAGTAGAGTCAATGGACTTTCAATTTTCCTAACAATCCTTTCTATTTGTTCTTCATTGCTGCCATCTGTTTGGTGATATCTTACTTTAAAGATATCCAGTTTGTTTATCAAGAAGGAAAAAGCTTTCAATTAAAAAAAAACAACATTCATTGATTATTTTCCTGGTGGAAAAAAGTTTTTAAGATCAGTTAAAAAATAATATGACAATTTTCTTTCTGCCGATGCCTTCACTATATTTTTTTTTACCTGAGCACAACCGAATTATCCACAAGGGATTTGGCAAAACACTGGTGCCTCATCACTGGATCTTGACACATTTGATTCCATCCTGCCTCTAAGCTCTGCTTGAGGTTGTTTTCTTTTCAGAAACAATGCCTCTAAGGAAACTCCCTCATTAAACTACATGGCTAACAAGGCAGGAAGTAGTTACTTTTAATTCAACACAAACTCACTGAGACGGTCAATCAATTAGAGGGATTGACAGATCTTGGTCATTAAAAGGTCCAGCAAAATAAGAAAATGAGTCGTTAATTAGTTAATTGGGAAATAAATACGTAAATGCACGAGAAAGTTCTGAGCAGAGCAGGTAAACGTGCCAAAACTCACCACATAGTTCTTCACCTTAGAACTTTCCTATGGATCATATTTTTTGCGATGTGATGTGTGAGTGTGAAGAGTTTTGAGTGGTGCTACTCAAATATATGTTTTTTTTACCCTTCAGTTTTGAGAGAACTCGCACCTCACTGGGCTAGGTGCTGTTGGGGAGAAGGTCGTTTCTCCCGTTGTAAATGGCCATCCCGGGTGGGTAGAAGATGAGACTAGGCTCACGGGGCCGCGGTACAGCCTCCGCCGTGCCGTGCTCCTCTTGCTCGGGTTTGGTGGACGCCGTGAAGGGGCGCATGGTGGTAACAGTGGGCGAGGTGATTTGCCAGAAGAGCCTTTTCAAGGCTTTCCGAAACTCTCTCCTCATCAGGCAGTACAGTATGGGGTTGAGGCAGCTGTTGGAGTGTGCCAGGCACACGGTGACGGGGAACACGTACACCTGCGTAGTGTAGTACTCGTAGCTGAAGTGCACCGCGTTGAGTTTGATGAGGATACCCCATGCGGTCAGGGCCTGGTTGGGCAGCCAGCACAAGAAGAAGGACAGCACCACGATAGTCACGGACCTGGTGACCTTGGAGCGCCTCTTGGCGCCGGAGCTATTGGCGTGTTTACTGGTGATGAAGCGCAGCAGCAGCAGGTAGCAAACGGAGATGATGGCGAAGGGGATGAGGAAACCCAGCAGCACCTTCTGCGCGTGGTACAGTCCGAGCCAGAACTGCGCGTCTCCGCTGCGGTCCGGGAAGCGCAGCAGGCACAGCTCGTCCCCACTCACAGCCGCTGTGGTCGAGAAGATCGCGTGGGGCAGGGCGGCCGCGCTCGCGCTCGCCCACACGGCGGCGCTCAGGCAGCGTGCTGGCACGCGCACTCGCGCTCTCCTGCGCCGGCTCTCGAGCGCCGAGGCCACGGCACGGTAGCGAGCCACGCTCATGGCCGTGAGAAAGAAGACGCTGGCGTACATGTTGGCCGCCGTCACGTACGACACTATCTTGCACATGGCCTTGCCGAAGGGCCACGCGAAGTCCAGCGCGTTCTCCACGGCCCAGAACGGCAGAGTTAGCACGAACTGGAAATCTGTCACGGCCAGGCTCGTCACGAACAGGTTGATGGAGGACTTCTTCCACGCGCGCCGGGACTTCATCAGGTAGAGCACCAGCACGTTGCCCACCAGGCCCAGTGCGCACACCACTGAGTACACTACGGAGATCAGGATCCGCAGCACAGCGGAACCGTCCGCCACGAAGTTGCTCTTGTCCAGGTCGGCAGGGTCCGGCGCGTCCACCCACGACTCGTTGAGTAGGTTGAAGCTCCTGTTGAACGCCAAGCTGGCGTTGTGTACAGCGGCCGCTACCTGCATCACGTCGTCCGTTGCGCTGCGAGCACCCGGAAAACTTTCACGCGCTCCATCTCCTCCGTGCGGTGGGCGCGCTGCGCCTCGCTATGCCTCACCTTCCCCCCTTCCAGCGGGAGTCTCAGAACTTTTCCAGGCGCGTGCTGAGAGGAAACGTTTTCTCCCAGTTTTCTGCCGCCTGTGATGAGCGACCTCAGAGCGACAGGCTCTGCAAGCTCCTTTTTTTCTTTCTTTTTTTTATATTGGCGCTAGTGCGCATGGATTGGACGACGCCACTTTTACGCACGCACGCGCGCAACCTCCATTTAGCGCGTTTAGAGCGAAGAACCAGGGGAACCACACTGATCATCAATGACTTTGATGTTTTTCTTCAAATACAGGTTTGCATCCAGAGGAGTTTGAGGAGAGACAACTGAAATCAAAAGAACTAGAAGCGCCTTGGTTCTTACTAACAACGAACCACAGTGAAGTAAATGAGCTTTATTTCACATCAGCACTGAGTTACACTGACGTGAGTGAGATACATATCTAACCATGTCATTCTGAGAATTCTCCAAGTGCACTCATTTTCAAAATATCATGGGACTCATTAATCTAGATTTTTTCTACCATAGTATCAGTGCAGTTCCATAGTGATACAGTACAACGTGCCCCTCAGCCTGTAGAACCTCACAGCAGTTCTGGTTCAGAGTAAAGCTGAAGACACTCTTCAACTCATATCTGTCTGTTAAAGTTTACTCTGATGAAGGTACTTGTACTGCCCCAGTATCTGTCTATGCTATTTTTTTCTGAAGTTTTTGAAGTTGCGCAGCCATTCCTTTTCGTCCTGCAACTTGTTCCAAATGAGTCTTTCATGGGATAAAAAAATGAGAGACTTATGTGCACCAGAGGATTTGAAAGAAGCGGGATGCCTGGATGATGCAACAAATGAAGTTTACGGCTTTAGAAATTATACTAAAGGATTTAAAGTCTACTAAAGGAGTTCAAGTCTACAGTTATTTTAGTCGTTTGGTTATACAGTGGAATGACATCAGGAAAAATTTGAAGGTAATTTTATAACTATGTAATAAATCACTTAAGCAGTAATGAATTACATTCGCATTCCAGGTACAATTCTGCTCATCCAGTCTTTCTCTTTTCCTTTCACTGTTAAATAAATTGCAAAATCAATAAAGCAATAAAAGGTATAGACTGCATGGAACAATTTCTTCTACGCATTTAACTAAAAATCAAACATCTCTTCTACTTACTTTCAAATTTGTGAATTTGCTCTTCTCTGCTCATTTGAGGCGTCAATGCCAAGAGGTTTAAAAAACTACAAAAGGCTTAGCAACACAAAAGTTCTCATGTAAAACTACAAAAGGCTTAGCGACACAAAAGTTCTCACTCCTCACGTTCACTCAGGTTTGTGACGGTGGAGTGGAGGTGCCGGTGTCTCGGGGCGCTCTCACGCCCATCTTA